>AWUE01022978.1:0-60353 GCA_001974825.2 Corchorus olitorius
AATTGATCTAATTCAAACACCAAAGGGCTCAATCGATCTAAATCAGGGGCCTTATTGAAAACGGAAAGAATTTTCAGTCTCTATGTGAATATAAATGCAACTATTTGAATCTAATCGACGAAAATCAGGGACCAACATGCATAGATTAAAAATTTAAAGATTAAATAGGTATCATTAACAAGATATTAGGGACCTAATCGAGGAACTAAACAAGATACCATCTTAAATTACTAAAAGGACCCGGACTTACGTCATATCTATAAATACCAAAGTTAAAACAGTAAAACCTAAACCTAAAATGGCTTCCTCTTACCTTCTCTCTCTAAAGCCGCCAGAAATCGCAAACCAAGGTGGCGCCGCCGCCTTTCCCGTCGTCGGAGCTTTTCCTGGGCCTGTAAACTCGTCGAAAGCCTCTCCTTGGCTTCCTCGTTCTAGATCTGGTGCGGATCTCGTCTAACTCCGCCGGGAAGCCTCCTGAATCTTGCTTGCCCGAACCGAAAACGAGGATACCGATCTCAAAATCCAACCATCGAATGGAGCCGTCTTCAAGATAAGGGTTTCCCCTTTTGTTTCTCTATCTACCCACGGTTTGGTTTAAGATTCCCAAAACTTGAACTAAAAATCCTTTAGATCTTACTAATTTTTATCCTCTGACTTGATTTTTTTGTAGAAAGACAAAGATGAATATGGCGTTGGGTGAGGAACTGGAAGGTATGGATTCGGGTAGGAAGGTAAAAGGTCCCCTTTTTTTGCTGTTTTTTGTTTTTGGAAGATAAGAACTGTTTAAGCTTTTTTCTTTTTGGGAAACTGTAATGTCCAAAAATCCTTTTGTGCTTTTTTATGGGTTTCTAGTGTTGAAAAATGGGATGGGAAGGGAGGAGGAAAAAAGACTAGGGTTTTCTCTTGGGTTTCTTGGAATCTGTCTGTGAATATTTTTTGGGATCTGTGTGTTTTTAGGTTTTAGGAACTGTGGGTATATATACTGGTGTTGATGCTGGAGGTGGAGGGCTAAGAATCCATCCTTTTTTTGCTATTTTGATCTAATGGTTGAAAATTATTCCTATGTGGCTCTGTTGGCTGGACTTTCTGATTGGTTTTTTGTGTATGTATGATTCTGATGAGGCATATTATGTGGACATGTAACTCTGATGTGGAACTATGGATGAGTGTTTATTGGCTTTGTGTATTGTCTCTTGTGATTGTGTGGCATGATAATTCAATCTCACTGCATTAATGCTTGTGCTGGCATGTGTTTGCTGCATGCTTAAGTGTGCAGGTCTCACTTATGCACACTCATTTGTGCCATTTTTCTGCTATAAAAGTCTTTGTAGTTGGTAGTACACTTTTGGCTTTCCTTACCATCAGATGGTATTACTTTGATCTTATATTCAGTCTCAATGGTCTCAGATGAGCTCCTCTGACTTTAATTTGTGCCTGTTTGCCCATTGAATCTTTCTTAGAGACCAACTCTGAATTTTAAAAAACTTGGTCGGTAAGTTCTACTTAATTCCTCTGTTAACCCCTTTTCAATTTGTCTTCTCATGCTTAAGCGCTGCTAATGCCTCTGTTTTGTCTTGTTTTTTTTTTGTGCTTAATGCTGCAAATCCCACTGTTCTGTCTCCTATGCTGCTGACGTGGTGTTGATTTGGAGAGGGGGACCATCCAAGCTTGGTCCCCCAAGTCTAAAAAAGATAAGTTTACTTCCTGATCCTAACTTAAATCTAAAATTTTCTTTCACTTTTCTATTTGAAATGGCACTGATTATTTTGCTCTTATTTTTGCAGGCTACTTTATACCTCCTAGTGGGCTTAAGGGCAATGGGCCGGACTTGAGTGTAATGGGCTGGATCAAACTAGTGATTTATTTGTTTGTAATTTGTAAAAAGAAAAGACTACTCATTTTTCTTTATGTAATTTTAACTACACTTTTTTGTAACCTCTTCTAGTTATACTTATTATTTGTATATATATTTTTAAATTACCTCTATTATTAAGTAAAGGTAGAATAATAACAAAAGAAAATGGGCCTTAACCCAAAGTGATCCAAGGCAAATTTGCAAGCAAGTCCAAAACAAACTTTAGGTGTAGCTGGCCCAAACCAACTAAATTAAAAAGGGCCAAGACATTTTGGTCAAAATCCTCTAAGTCAAGTTGGCCCCAAACCAACCAAACAAAAGGCCCAAGCCATTTTGACCATCCTTTTCTATTTTGATTAGATCACTATACTATCTTTACACGCGGTTAAATTAGAGAAGCAATACTGTACAGTAAACCGGTCTCGTTGTCCTACTAAAATTTCGAATTGCCGAGACAGATTACAGTATAGCTTATAAGTAAGAAAGGAAAATGACTTAGATAATACTAAGTGCAAAATTCGGAACCAAAATTTAAATCAAAGGATATATAACAAAGATTGGGTGTCTACAGTTATCTAAGTTTTCAAGGGTGGGGATTTCAAATCTGGAGTGAGTTTGAAAAAAAGGGGTTTAATTCAGTGAGATTGAGTAGAGGGAATAGCTAGGGTTTGCAGTGAAACGAAGTAGAGAAGAGAGAAAGAAAGAAAGAAGAAGAAGCGGTACTGATTAAAAGGGAAGCTGAAGCTAAACGATGTCGTTTAGTGGGTAAGGTTTCCTTCCCTTTCAATTTAATCCTTCAGCTTAAGAGATTCATGTGATTTGGTGCCTTTGTTTGTTGTTTGGGTCAATTTAGGGCCTTTTTTTGTGACTTATACCTCTAAATGATTTAAATTGGATCAATTCATTAATATTTATATATTATATGGTAATTTGGTCTTAAAGATGTCAACTTGATCTGTAAGGTGATGATTTTGTTTAAAATCTTGATTTCTACTCTAAGGTCGTTGATTTCTTTGTTAATAAAGTATGGGAAATTGGGATTTAGGCTAAAAAAATAAGTCCTTTGGTTAAAAGTTGAGTTTTTTTATTTAAGTGGGTGTTTGGTAGTTTTTATTCTTGGAAAAATGGATGAATGATGTTGATCTATGTTTAAAGGTCCCAATTTGTTAGTTTCCTTGTTAAAAGTGTAGTTTTTAATTGTTCATGGCATGAATTAGGCATAAAAGGAACAACAAAAGTGATGATTTCAATTTGAGTGCTCTTGTTTGTTCCTTAAACAAATTTAGTTTTTTTTTTTATAAAAAAATGGGTTTGACTTATTTTGCTAGCTTCAAATGAAAAAAATTTTAGGTTTTAAAAGTCCAATTTGTTAATTTTGTGATAAGGATCTTGTAAAAGTTGTTATCTTTTAAGTGTTCATTTAATTATGGTGAAGATTAAGTTTTAAGGACAAAGGAAAATGAGGCTTGGAATTTGATTGGAACCTTTCGGACTTAAAAATCAAATCTTGTACTTGGAAGCATATTTTTTGCATTAGAGTTAACTCAAGAATGGATATTGATCTTCTCTTGAATTGATTTTAGCTATAAAATTACCCTTTTGATTCAAAGCTTGAATTTTTAAGTTAAGGTTAGCTTGAAAAAATGAATATTGGATCATTTCGGAGCTAATTAATATTTGGAAATCAAAGCTATTGAATTGAGAGTCTAATTTTCTAGACTAAAATTAATTTGAAAGAAGGTTAAGTGTTTTTTGGAGTTAATTGTAATTTAAAATAAGAATTTTAGTTTAAAGATTTGATTTTTGGATTTGTATTAACAAATGCCCTAATTTAAGTCATGCATAATTCATGCTTGATTAAAGACTCAAATTTATTTCCATGTTTGCTTTGATCTCTGATTTAGGGTTTTGTTTGCTTCTTGATGCAACTTGATTCTTGATTTACATTATTGATATGCAATTTGTGTTCTCTGCTCCTTGAACTTCGCTAATTGTTTTCCTTAGTGTGTAGAAAGGTCCCCAGTCTGTCCGATTTGGCCCTTAAGTTTTTGTCTCCCTTTGTTTTAAGTCATTTGTTATTTAAGTTATCGGCTTAATTAAGCCCTTGGGATTTGTAATAAATCAATAATTAGTGTAGAGGTAGAGTAGAGCTCACCATGGGAATTCATGTCATACATGTTGTATGTCACCTTGCTACGTTCATAGCGCATTAACATTCATCTTTTGCCGAGATGAAAGACATTTCAGATAAATGTACTCGGGTACGAATTTCTGGGAGCTCCTTCTAGACCGGTTTCTTCCGTAAATACCCCCATAATGCGTGGGAAGGGTTTATGCATTCTAATTGGGTAGACTTGTCTTAATGCATGTAATTAAAAAATGATCTTTTATGCATTCTAATTGTCATTCATGTGAGTTAGCTAAATAAGAATCAGTAAGCAACTGTTTTTTACAATGACGGGTGGGTCCCAAGTAAATGTACTCGGGTATGAATTCTCGGTCCCCTCTCCGAGATTGGATTATCCCCGAGATAACCCCATAATGCGTGGGAAAGGTCTAGGGTTAATTTCAAGTATACCGCTGCTTACGGATCAAATAAATTAAAATATACCAGTTCATGCATCATCTGCATTCATTCTCTTCCCTTTAGGATTAAATACAATTAAGAAGATACAAAAAGATTTTTTCAAAAGCATTTTCAAAAGTTGATGTTCTCTTATTCCGTTTTCAAAAATTAAATTTGGTAATCAAAGAGTTTTACGGGTAAGCATCTTCAAAAAGAACGTTTTTAAAGTAATTCCAAAAGAAGATTTTGGAAAATAAAAGTTTTTATTCAAGTAATTCCAAAAGAAGATTTTGGAAAATAAAGTTTTCAATTCAAGTACCTCCAAAAGAAGATTTTGGAAAGTTAAAGTCTTTAAGAAATCCAAAAGAAGATTTTGGAAATTGATAAAATTGATCAAGTTTTTTTATTGGAAAATCAAAATAATAAAAAGGTTTTGTCACAACACTTTCAAAATTTCCTTTTCCAAGAGAAAAGGATTAACAAGAGAACAAACAGTGAAAGAGAATTGAAAATAGAATTGATCGACGGTCGTTCGATTGCATTCTTCAAATTCTCAACATTTGTTTTAAAAAATGATTTCTTATTCTTTTATAATCCTTTCTAATAAAAATCAATATTAAGATAAAAGCAACTGTTTATTTATGGACCCATTAGATTTAGTTTAGACTAGAAGTACCGTCATTTGACGGGCGTCTCGAGGGTGCCAACCCTTCCCCGAGCGTAACCGACTCCCGAACCCATAGACTCTATTTAAGCAGACTGTATTAGGTTTAGTATTACATTTGCCAAGCTTACGTTAATATTAGGCTTAATAATATGGATAGGTGGCTAATCACACCTAGAATTTGATTAGCGGTGACTCCTAGAATATAGGTGGGTAGAATCCCTCAAAGTCGTTTCGGCAGGGTTCCCCAGACCCGAACGTTTCGACAAAGTTCTTCCATCTTCAAGCCCGAAATTTACGTCGAAGTTACTGTGCAATTCAACAATTTTTCAAGATCCTATTTTCACTTGGATTTCGGTTCTAGGAAGACTTTTAAGCCAACTTGGAGACTGATCGAGCTAAAATTAATCCTATTTTTATGATCATTTTCCTATGCTTTTTACTATTTTTATGTGGAATTTAACCCTATTTTATGAGTAATTGTGTTTTTAAGTCTTGAAGACAAGAAAAGTGGAAATTTGTTGTCTTTCACTCTTTTTGGAGCTAAATTGATGACTTTTTACTCAAATATGGACTTAGCAATTTTGAGTATGGATTTGGAGATTCGAAATTCGTGATTGAAGACTTATTTGAAGATTTGAAGACATTGAAGAATTATTTCAAGAGCAAGAATTGAAGATTGGAGCTTTAATTGCGACGGATTGAAGGCAAGCCATGAATAAGCCATTAAGCTTTGGTATTTTTGGATATTTTATATGGGAAAATACTCAGCCAATATAAGTCATTAATTGGAATTAAAATCACAATTAATGACTCCTATATCCAAGGAAATATCCAAATCCCGTAGATTCCCGCTTCTAGTCCTAACAGGATTAGGATTCAGCGCAGTTTTGGTAGAAAAATCATAACTTTCTGCTCAGAGCTCTGTTTGAAACCCATGAGTACTCGTTGGAAAGCTAACTCCGAGATATACAACTTTCCTTTGAAATCCAAGACCCAGTTCTGCCGTTTTCAAGTCCAAATATGTCGTCGAAGTCCCTGCACGAATTCAGGATTTTTTTTAGGATCCTATTTTAACTTGGATTCTACTCTAGGAAGACTTTTAATCCAACATGGAGTCTAAGTTAGACCCAAAACCGACTTAGAGCTCTTTCCAAGTTAGGATTTGAATTCCTAGGGTTATTTCCACTATAAATAGCCACCCCTTGTAACACAAAACACATACCTACACACACATATAATTTTCTCTTCTTCTTTTTCTCTTCTAGTTCTAGTTTTTCTTCTAGTTTTAGAGATAGGGTGCCGCCACCCTCTCTTTGCATAGAGAGGGGCAGCAACCCTACGTTTTCAAGAGGAGGATTTCGCCCCAAAGTCTTGTAAGTTTTCTTAAGTCTCTCATGGATTTTCCCAAATCCATGAGGAGATAAATTCTTAATACTTCTAATCCTTTGGTGAATTCAATCAATTGACATGGTGAGATTTTTGTGCTTATGATTTGGTATTTTATTTTTGATAGATAGCATGTTAAACTCTATTTTATTTCATGATCTTGATTTTTATTGATTTATTCTGGCCACTAAAGAAATAATTTGAGAGATCTATTGCTAAGTCAAGCGGAACAGTTAACCCTCGAGTCTGATTGTTTGGTAGCAAATTGATGATGTTTAATAGACGCTCAATTGGTTTTGCATGCCAGTGATCAGATTTATCTGGTTGTTGTATGGTTTTACTTGTTAAGCATGTGTGAAAGAACTAATTAAATAGTTGATCTTAATGCTTTGTTGCTTGGTGAATCTTTAAGCCTTAACCGGTAATTGATTTGTTAAGTTAATGAAAGGGGTAATTTAAGCCTTAACCGGTAATCTTATCTAAATAGCATGTTAGGGTTTCCCTTGGCCAGTTATCATCAAGGATTTAATATTGAATTCATCTTTTAAATCAAGGGCCCATAATCAATTTGATTGTTTTCTACCATTGGAGAAAAAGTATGCTTTTTAATTCTTGTTTTCTTTCTTAACTGCCATAGATCTAGATTTAATTTATTTTGCTTTGTTTTCTAGTTTAATTGCTTTCTTTTCAACTATTATTTTTAATCCCTTGTTTTTATGCAAAACTTTTGAGATATTTCTAAGGATTGTATCTTCGGATAAAGTCTATACACCTTCTCTGTGGGATCGACCCCTGCTTACCCTATCTACTTAGTTAGGATTTTGTGGGGATTATTTTTATGATTGCTGACTACCGATCAGAGACCAAGTCAGCCTAAAAAACGTCCTAGAGTCCTATCCTAAGTATAATTGGAGTCTTTAGGTTATTTTTCCACTATAAATACCCACCTTATGTAACCCAAAATCACAATCTTTCTTTTCATCTTTTTCTTAGAAAATATTCTAGTTTTTTTTCTAGTTTCAGGCTAAGGGTGCCGCACCCTTTCTTTGCATAGAGAGGGGCGACAGTCCTATGGTTTTGCTAAGGAGATTCTACGCCCTTCAAGTTTTATAAGTTTTCTTATGCCTCTCATGGATTTTCCCAAATCCATGAGTAGCTAAATTCTTAATACTTCTTATCCTTTGGTGAATCTAATCAATTAATTATGGTGAGATTTGTGTGCTTATAATTTGATGTTTGTTCTTGATTGATAGTTTGCTTATCTCTGTTTTAATTTTATGATCTTGATGATTATTGATTTATGTGGCCACTAATGATGTAATTGGATGGATTTATAGTTAGATCTAAGCTTTGAGTGATAACTCGAGCTTGATTGTGCGGTAACAAATTGAATTCGTTGAGAAACAGTCCGATGAGATTGGTTTACCTTGTTGTTGTTGTTTAATGGCAATGAGTCTGGTTTTAATTGTTAAGCATGTGTGAAAAATAATTGTTCTTAATGCTTTGTTCTAATCAATCTTCCACCCTGAGAAGGAAGTCGATTGTTAAGTAATAAAAGGGATAATTTAACCTGAGAAGGATCTTTATCTAATATACATGTTAGGGTTTCTTTCGAGATGTCCCTAGACCGGTTTTCATCAAGGATAAAACATTGAATTCATCTTTTAAATCAATGATCTGTAATGAAATTGATTGATTTCTACCATTGGAGAAGAAGTATGCTTTTTTATTATTGTTTTCTTTCTTAATTGCCATAGTTTAGATTTAATTTTCACTGCTTTGTTTTTAGATTATTTGTTTTCTTTATAATTGCTATTTTTAATCCCCTGTTTTTAAGGAAATCTTTTGAGAAATTCTTAGAGATTTTATCCTTTGGATAAGTCTATTCCCCTTCTCTGTGGGATTCGACCCCTACTTGCCCTATCTACTTAGTTAGGTTTTGTGGGGATTATTTTTATAATTGCTGACGACCGATCATAAATTTTGGCGCCGTTGCCGGGGAAGGAAGGAAAAGACTAATCCTAAGAATTTTCTCCTGGTTTTGTGACTCTAATTAAAAAAAAATTGTGTTAAAAAAAATTTTAAGAAAATTTCTTTCTTCTTTTTGCATTTTATAAAAAAAAAAATTTCTTGCCTTGCGTTAAAAAAATTATAAAAAAAAATTTCTTCTTTATGCGTTTTGAAAAAAAAAAATTTCTTTCTTATTTTCTGTCTTTAATTTTTATGTAAGAACTTTTACTACTAATTTTTCTTTTGAGTTTTTGTTATTCCAGAAAAAGATATGATGGAGCGAATGAGGCATTTTGTTCACAAGGAGATTCTTTCTTGTCAACAACTGCCTAATGAAGAGTGGTACCAATATTGGAAAAGATACAATGAGACATGCGAGTTCTATGTTAACCATGGTTTACCTGAAGAGCAGTTAATCAAGAGTTTCTCTGATGGGTTGTCTCAATCAGACCAAACTCTCATTAATACCATTAATGGAAGAAGCTTGGAACTCGAAAGTCCTAACTACTCAAGGAGATTGCTTAGTACCTTGGCAGAAGATAGTTTCTAAAGCGAACGCCGACATAATATTGAAGAAAGCCAACTTGATCCACATAGTAGAATAATGATTAGAGGTGAATTTCATTATGTTGGTGACATCCCAATCGTGAAGAAAGTTGAAAGAGTGTTAAGCAAAACACTTAATGATTTGGAATCATATGAACTTGATTTGCAAGACTCCTTTCAATTTTTCTTCAATGATGACAATGATGAGCCATACATGGCCGGCGTCCCTACTCCACCAAAGGAAGTCCCCAAGATTGAGCAAGAAGAACCAGAAATACCAAAAGAAGATATCAAGATGGACATCCCTACACCTTCTCTTCCAAGATTTGCTGAAAACAAGAAAGATGAGCCACCAAATGATGAGCCACTTGGACATCCTAAGTTGAAAGACATAAGTGTCCTTAGTCTTGTTGATGACCAATTTTTGGAACATGTAAATCCGAATTTCTTGGGGATCAACAAGCTTCTTGAGTCTTACTACTTTAAGGAGTAGTAAGACGAGGACACTTTCCAAAGGCAAGACATGAACAATGTCAATCAAGAATGCCGAAAGCACCCATTGTGATGTGCCAAGGGCTTATGAAGGACATGAAGATGACAATGGAGATCATGGAGAGGACGAGCATGGAGTGCAAGGAAGCATGGACAAGCATGAAGATGATGGTGATATCGCACAACATGTTCCAAGCACCAAGAAGATGCCATTTGATCCATTGAAGATGCCAATTGGTCCTATGACAAGAGCTAGAGCTAAAAGATTCAAGGATGCACTCATGAGCCTTGTTCAAAGTCACTTAGATGATCTGAAAGCCAGTGATGCGCCATTGAAGAGCTTTGATGAAGAATTGGGCAAGAATATTCCCATCGATTCCAAGCTCATCACCTTGCTTGCAATCGATGGATGATTAAGCTTCATTGTGTAATTCAGCCATTCAAGGGCCTTATTCTATCTTAGATTAGCTATTTAATTAGTTTGGACCTTTATTTGGATAGTTTTAGGATCTTTCTAGGTCCTTTCCTATGTAAACCGCTGTAGCCTTATTTTAGGATAGTTTCTAGATTTTTATTGTGTAAACCGCCATAAGCATTAAATTGAGGAGGTTTAGGTCAACATCTTTTGCCTATATAAAGGCATTGACCCCCTCTCTTGTATAAAACTTAAGTTTTCAATAAAGTTGAGGTTTATTCACCCAGATTGATTATTTAGCTTCTTTGTTCAATTTTGAGGATACTTAGGGTTCTTCAATCTTGTAGAGTCCTAGCAAACAATTAGGTTGTGATTGCTTAATTGTTTGTGAATCTTGTGATCTTAGATTGTCAATTGTAGGTCTAATTGAACATCTAGGGCTGACGAAAGATGAGAAGTTGCCTAGTGAAGACTATCGATCAACACATCTAGAAGTTGAAGAATTTCAAGTAGATCTTTGGAGGCTTTTCAAAAATAGATTTGAATATAATACAACTAGATTCATATCAATTGGTAATTAGAGCATAGGTTTTTCATTTTCAATCGGTAAATCTATCCTTCTATTGATCATTCATCAAATTTTTCATCCATCATCATCTATATCACACCAACTCATCCTTTTCAAAAATCAGAAACTTGTGATTTTGATTGGGGATTCATTATAGCTCCGTTTGCCTTGAAATTTCGGATTTGGAGTCCTCATACATCAAGGTTATATCGAAAAATATAAAAAATAAAAAACTTTTTTGACCTAAAATTTGTGATTTTTGTTACGCATTCGTTATTGGTCGGAAATGGTTGAAATTTTAGCTTGAGTGTTTATTCATAGTGATCTTTTTGGGAAAAATAGTGAAAATTCAAAAAAAAAAAAATCAAATAGAGTCATCGAATTTTTCAGGGGGTTTTTAGGTTTCTTGTTTTGTGCAATTGAGCTAGTTTGTGCAATTAACCCTAATTGGAGGAAAATTGAGTGAACTTGATTGTTTGTTTGAGTATCATGGGTTGCTTTTGCTGTAATTGAAGGTTTAATTTAAAGAAATTTCAGGTTGGGACCCTATTGGATTCAAGTGGTAAACTAGGGTTGAAGTTGAATTGGTTCAATTGTGTTTTGTGTTGTTTTTCATTGGATTTGTGCAGCAAGCTTGGGCGACATAAGGAGGCTACAAATAGGTTTGAAATCACTTACTTTTGATTCACATAAGTTGTTGCTCCTAATTGTTTGTTCCTCAAGTAGGTCACGAGAAGAAAGAAGTTACTCTTACAAGTTGCTCTTATTAGGCCTATTAAAGCTAAATTGAGGTAAAAGGAAAATTGTGTGAGATCATCAAGAGAGATAGAGGGCGGCCAACCCATAGGATTGTGTGCAAACACGAGAGCACAACAAGGTATACACACACACACTTGTGAGGAATTTTTTGCTACTAACTTTTCTTTTTGTGTAGGTACAATGGGAGATCAACAAGAGGATCAAGCCAATTTGGCGACCTTGTTACAATCCCTAGTGCAACGAATGGACAACATGAACACAAGATTTGATAACTTGGCTAATGAAGTCCAACAAGTAAGAGAGGGCCAAAACCAATGATCGAGCCAAAATTAACCCTATTTTTATGATCATTTCCTATGCTTTTTACTATTTTTATGTGGAATTTAACCTTATTTTGTAAGTATTTGTGTTTTTAGGTCTTGAAGACAAGTAAAGTGGAAACTTATTGTTTTTCACTCTTTTTGGAGCTATTTTGATGACTTTTTACTTAAATATGGACTTAGCAATTTTGAGTATGGATTTGGAGATTCGAAGTTCGTGTTTGAAGATTTATTGAAGATCATTGAAGAATTATCTCAAGAAGCAAGAATTGAAGATTGGAGCTTTAATTGCGAAGGATTGAAGACAAGCCATGAAGAAGCCCGGAAGCTTTGGAATTTTGGATATTTTATATGGGATAATACTTAGCCCATATAAGCCCACAATTGGAATTAACATCCCAATTTGTGCCGCCTATATCCAAGGAAATATCCAATTCCCCCATATTTGCGATACTAGTCCTATTTGGATTAGGATTCAGCGCAGTCTCGGTAAAAATCCATAACTTTCTGCTCAGACCTCCGTTTTAGACCCGTGAGTAGGCGTTGGAAAGCTACCTCCGAGATCTACAACTTTCCTTCGAAGTCCAAGACCCATTTCTGCCATCTTCTAGCCCAAAAATGATGTCGAAGTTCCTGCACGAATTCAGGAAATTTCAGATTCCTAATTTGAATAGGATTTCAACTCAAGGAAGACTTTTAAGCTAATGCGGAGACCAAGTCAGCCTCTAAACCGTCCTAGACTCCTATCCTACTTAGAATTGGAGTTTCTAGGGTTATTTCCACTATAAATAGCCACCCTATGTTAACACAAATCACACACACAATATCTAGATAATTTTCTGTTTTTCTTTTTCTCTTCTAGTTCTAATTTTTCTTCTAGTTTTAGGGCTAGGGTGCCGCACCTCTCTTTGCATAGAGAGGGGCTGCAACCCTAGGTTATTCAAGAGGAGGATTTCCCCTTCAAATCCTGCAAGTTTTCTTCTTATTCTTTGGATGCTCACTCAATTCATGAGTGAGTAATCCTTTTCTTTTCTCCAATGTAGAATATAATTGATTTCTTGACTTATATCATGGTGAGATTTTGTGCTTTTATATGAAAATTAATAGGGTATTTCTTAATATCTCTGCATGAATTTTATGTTGCTTGTTTTGATGGATTGAAGCTAGCACTTTCTTGATAAATTAAGTAGCATTAGCTAAATTAAATCTTGAAGGATCTTCGGATTTAATTGTTTGGAAGCAATTGGAAGCGAAGGATCTTCCTTCCAAGGGATTTAAGAATCTTTGACCAATTTTTAATTGCCCATTGTGCTTGTAAATTACTAGATCTTAATGCTTTATTCTTGAGTAATTATCACACTGGATCAAGAGGTAATAGTTTAAAGAATAAAAGGTATAATTCACATTGGATCAAGAGCTTTATCTAATTAAGGTAATTTAGGATTAAATTCCAAGCAAGCTATCCATTGTTTTCATAATTTTTAGATATCAATGATCCATGTCATTATTGTCAAGAGGGATATTAATTCTATGTTGGAGGGTTTTCTTAATTATTTTCTCAATTTATCTTCTGCATTTTAATTAATTGTTTTCTTTAATTTTCTTGAATGCTTTCTTAGATAATTTTAATTACTAGTTTGATTTGATTTAATTCTAAACTTGTTGTTTTTCACTCTTTTTGGAGCCATTTTAATGACTTTTTACTCAAATATGGAAGAAGCAATTTTGAGTATGGATTTGGAGATTCAAAGTTCGTGATTGAAGACTTATTTAAGATGATTTGAAGATTTGAAGACTATTGAAGAATTATCTCAAGAGGAAAGAATTGAAGATTGGAGCTTTAATTGCGAAGGATTGAAGACAAGCCATGAATAAGTCCGGAAGCTAAGAAATTTTGGATATTTTATATGGGATAATACTCAGCCCATATAAACCCACAATTCGCATTAAAAACCCAATTAATGCCTCCTATATCCAAGAAAATATCCAATTCCCGCATATTTCCGCTTCTAGTCCTAACAGGATTAGGAATTCAGTGCAGTCTCGGTAGAAAAATCATAACTTTCTGCTCAGATGTCCATTTTAGGCCCGTGAGTAGGCGTTGGAAAGCTAACTCCGAGATCTACAACTTTCATTCGAAGTCCAAGACCCAGTTCTGCCATCTTCAAGCCCAAAATCTCCGTCGAAGTTCCTGCACGAATCCAGGAATTTTCAGGATCCTATTTTGACTAGGATTTTGGTTCTAGGAAGACTTTTAAGCTAACGCGGAGACTAAGTCAGCCCTAAAAATGTCCTAGAGTCCTATCGTACTTAGAATTGGAATTCCTAGGGTTATTTCTACTATAAATAGCCACCCTATGTAACACAAATCACACACACAATGTCTAGATAATTTTTTCTTCTTCTTTTTTCTCTTCTAGTTCTAGTTTTTCTTCTAGTTTTAGGGCTAGGGTGCCGCCACCCTCTCTTTGCATAGAGAGGGGCGGCGACCCTAGGTTATTCAAGAGGAAGATTTTGCCCCAAGGTCTTGTAAGTTTTCTTAAGCCTCTCATGGATTTAGGGAAATCCATGAGGAGCTAAATTTTTAATACTTCTAATCCTTTGGTGAATTCAATCAATTGATGATGGTGAGATTTTTGTGCTTATAATTTGGTATTTTATTTCTGATAGATAGCATGTTAAACTCTGTTTTATTTCATGATCTTGATTTTTATTGATTTGTTCCGGCCGGTAAAGAGATAATTTATGAGATCTATTGCTAAGTCAGACGAAATTGTTAACCCACGAGTCTGATTGTTTGGTAGCGAATTGTTGACGACTAACCCTCGCTTCAATGGGTTTTGCATGCCAGTGATCAGATTTATCTGATTGTTGTATTGTTTTACTTGTTAAGCATGTGTGAAAGAACTAATTAAATAGTTAAACTTAATGCTATGTTTCTTGGTGAATCTTTAAGTCTTAACCGGTAATTGATTTGTTAAGTTAATGAAAGGGGTAATTTAAGGCATAACCGGTAATCTTATCTAAATAGCATGTTAGGATTTTCCTAGGCCAGTTATCATCAAGGATTTAATACTGAATTCATCTTTTAAATCAAGGACCCATAATCAATTTGATTGATTTTCTACCATTGGAGAAGTAGTATGCTTTCTTAATTATTGTTTTCTTTATTAATTGCCATAGATCTAGATTTAATTTACTTTACTTTGTTTCTAGTATAATTGCTTTCTTTTCAATTGTTATTCTTAAACCCTGTTTTTACGCATTGTTTTGAGAGATTTTTAAGGATTGTATCTTTGGATAAAGTTTATCCACCTTCTCTGTGGGATCGACCCCTGCTTGCCCTATCTACTTAGTTAGGATTTTGTGGGGATTACTTTTATGATTACTGACGACCGATCATAAGTTTTGGCGCCGTTGCCGGGGAAGGAAGGAAAAGACTAACCTTGGGAATTTTCTCTTAGTCTCTGCGTTTTTTATCTAAAAAAAAAAATCGTTTTTCTTTTATTTTTCTTCTTTGCGTTTTTTCTAAAAAAAAAAGATTTTGTTTTTGCATTTTTAATTTTTGTGTCTTGCGTTTTTGGAAAAAAAATTTTGCGATATAAAAAAAAATATTTCGGTTTTGCGATAAAAAAATATTCTTTTCTTGTTTTTGCGTTTTCAAAATTAAAAAAAATATTTTCCCTTATTTTTTCTGCTTTTAATTTTTGTTTAAGAGCTTTTACTACTAATTTTTCCTTTGAGTTTTTGTTTTTCTAAAAAAAGATCCAATGGAGCAATCACGTTCGTTAAGGGAGTTGAATTCCAATTGTGAAGTGCCATCCCTCTGCATTGATTATCCACCAATGGATATGTCCTACAAACTGAAGCAAAGAGTGATCCGCATGTTGTCAATTTTCCAAGGAGAACACTATGAGAATCCTCATGAGCACCTGCAAAGTTTCTTTATCAAGTGTGCTGCAATCACCGGGATGCCTGAAGAACAAACAAAACTTCGAACTTTTCCAATCACTCTCGAAGGAAAAGCAAAAAGCTGGTTTGTGAGCTTATCACCAAAATCCATAACTTCTTGGAAGGAATTGGAGACAACATTCTTGAACAAGTACTTTCCAGAAACAAAGCGAGCTGATGTCAGAAAAAGAATCAGCTCTTGTCAACAGTTACCCAACGAAAAGTGGCACCAATACTGGGAGAGGTACAATAAGATCTGCGTAAGTTGTCCCTACCACAACCTTAGTGAAGCACTCTTGATTCAGAATTTCTACGATGGGCTCTTCTATGAGGATCGAATTTACATTGATGCCGCCAGTGGAGGAAGTCTGACGCTCAAAACCCCTGAAGAAGCAAGGAAGCTGCTCAACACCATGGCAGAAAACATCTACCAATTCAGCATGATGGATGAACACTCGACAACCAGATCATCAGAGAAGGAATCTCTTGCCAAGATGGAGGGAAGAATGGAGCGTTTGGATACTGTAGTTTCATCTTTGGTGAATCAACAAGAAACTATCAACAAAATGCTTGCACAAATCCTGAAGATGCAAGTAGAGCGTCAACACTCACCTAAATTAATTCAAGCACCCTCCAAAATGACACAAGAGTATTGAGTCAATTGAATTGAAGGAACTCAACAATGCGATGCACGAAAGATGGAATTGCCTGATGTTCCATCTCCACCTTCAGTAGCACCACCTCCTGTACAGGCTTTCTCTGCTGAACCACCACAAGTTGTTGTATCCAATAAGGAACAACCTACTTCATCACCTAGAGCTTGTCGACCTAGATCAAGATTTGAAGGGATGAAAAAAATGGAGACCGCCTACTATCCACCACCATTTCCTCAAAGGTTTGTGCCACAAAGAAAGACATGCAGTGAAGAAAGGCAAGATGATTCACTTCAAAAGAAGGAGAAGGCAAACATCCCTTTAATTGTTGCAATTAAAGAAGTTTCCAAAGAAGAGATCGAGGCAACATCATCATGGCACTACTAAAAAATGCTAATATAGGGGCGTTTATTTAGCGGCGTTTAAGCAAACGCCGCTATTTGATTCGCTTAAATTGAAAATAGCGGCGTTTCACCCCGTAACCCCGTAAACGCCACTAAATTGCGGCGTTTGGAAGTACAAACACCGGTATTTGCAAAAATTACATTTCTAAAGTATTTTCGCGCGACTAATTTAAGCGAAAATTACATTTCTAAATACAATAGCGACGTTTCTGATGCATAACGCCGCTAAATAGTGGCTTTTCTAAAGTAAACGACGCTATATATAATGTTTTCCAAAGAATAGAAATTTGGTGAAATTAAAAACACAATTTCTTTGTTATGAATAGCGGCGTCTCTCATGACAGACGCCGCTAAATAGTGGCGTTTCTAAAATAAACGCCGCTAAATAGTGGCGTTTCTAAAATAAACGCCGCTATATATAATGTTTTCCGAATAATAGAAATTTGGTGAAACTAAAAACACAATTTCTTTGTTATGAATAGCGACGTTTCTCATGACAGACGCCACTAAATAGTGGCGTTTTTATGAAAAACGCCGCTAAATATAATCTTCTACAAAGAATAGAAATTTGGTGAAACTAAAAACACCATTTCTTTGTTATGAATCGCGGCGTTTCTCATGACAGACGCCACTAAATATAATCTTCTACAAAGAATAGAAATTTGGTGAAACTAAAAACACCATTTCTTTGTTATGAATAGCAGCGTTTCTCATGTCAGACGCCGCTAAATAGTGGCGTTTTTATGCGAAACGCCGCTAAATATAATCTTCTACAAAGAATAGAAATTTAGCGAAACTAAAAACACCATTTCTTTGTCATGAGAAACGCCGCTAAATAGTGGCAAAAGTAAACGCCGCTATAAATAATCTTCTACAAACAATTTTTCTGTCTTATTAATCCAAACGACGCCGTTTGGATATGGCTTCATTTTTTCCTCTCTGCCCATTTTTCAATTTTTTCTTCTTAATTTTTCATTTTGCGGCTTAATTAAATTTGCTTCTTCATTTTCTACCCAAAATTTGTTCTTCTTCATTTTCGACTCAAAAGCAAGAAGCCCATGAATGTTGCAGAGGAGAGGAGGGGAGGGGAGAGAGATCGCGAAATCCATCGATCGTCGCTCTTGCCCGTATTTATTGGGTAATCCTCCTTCGTTTTTTTTGTTTAAATTCCTGTGTTGTTTCTCTTTCCTCTTGTTCGAAATCCCTAACTTATTTCTTTCCCCCTTTTTCTCAAAATCCATATCCTGTCAACACAACCTCCAAAATCCCTTCTTCGAAATCCATATGCCCAGATTATCGCGAAATCTAGGGTTTGGGTCTTATTGAAAAGATGAGTTCAACAGGAGGATCAACCAAAGGAGGGCGAGGCAAGCCCTCCGCATCGAAGTCCACATCGAGGTCTCAGAAGGCCGGGCTTCAGTTTCCGGTTGGAAGGATCGCGAGGTTTTTGAAAGCTGGAAAGTACGCCGAGCATGTCGACGCTGGAGCTCCCGTCTATCTCTCCGCCGTGCTTGAGTACCTCGCTGCTGAGGTGGATTTTCAAGCATTCCTCTTAAAAATTGAATCTTTTTTGTTGCTTTGGCTTAGATTGTTGATTTCTATCGATTGGGTTGATTAGATTTTAGGGCAAAAATGTTCTTATTTTTATTTGTTTTGTTTTGTTTGGTTTTATCAATCCATAAATAGTTTTCTCTCTTCCTCTCATCTCTCTCTCTCTAAAACTTTCCGGACAAAAATTCAAAGAAAGATGAACTTAATGTCAATCTGCTTTTCGTTTCCTTCTTCATCGTCTTCTTCAATAGCTAAATCATGGACAGTTCACACCATTATAGCTGGCTCTGCAATTGCCATTAGGAGCACGTGCTTATGTGTGTCGGGCCAGGAAGTTCCAAAACCCGGTCGTGGGCATTATACCCGCCAGGTTTGCCTCTTCCCGGTTCGAAGGCAAGCCTTTGGTTTATATCCTTGGAAAACCTATGATCCAGGTACCCGTTTGATTAAATTCCCCTGATTTTTTCACACTTCTAATTTTATATGTGCTTCTTGTCTTCTTTTGGGATTACAATTTTCTAAGAAGTGGCTGGAGACATTGAATTTTGTGAGGGCTGTTTTGCTTATCCGTCATGACCCAATATGGTGTTTGAGAATTTGAGCTTCTCAATAGTTGTTGGGAAGACGTTTGCATTTGTAGGTCCTAGTGGTTCAGGAAAGAGCACCATCATTTCCTTGGTTCAACGTTTCTATGAACCCACTTCCGGTGAGTTGCTGAACATTTGACTTCTCCTTCTTGATTTTTGAAGCTTTTAATTAAGTTTGTGGCTGATGCACCAAAGTTCACCAGGTAGAATACTATTGGATGGACATGATCTTAAGAATTTGCAGTTAAAATGGTTGAGAGAACAAATAGGATTGGTTAGTCAAGAACCAGCTCTCTTTGACACCACAATTGCTGGCAATATCTTGCTTGGGAAAGAAGATGCAGATATGGAACAAGTCATACTAGCCGCCAAAGCGGCTAATGCACATTCTTGAAATTTACTAGATCTACCTGATAGATATAACACACAGGTGAGTCACCGCTTTCTTGAACTACTAAACTTCATTATTTAACTATGAAACTTGTTCCCAAGCCATTTTGCAATATTTCAATCTATTAACATGAGGCATAATATCAAATTTAAGGGCTAGGATGGCTACATTTCAATTTTTTGCTGCTTTTTTAACTTTTTCTTTACATGTTAGCAATAAAATATATACTCTATTTATTTAATTTTATGTTACCCTTCAAATTTACTAGATAAGAGAGTTGATTGAATGAATGTGTAATTTCTTACTGCAGCACATTGATAGCCATGATAACAATCCTGAGGCAAATAAAGAAAAGGTAAGTTCAAAAGCTTGCAATTTTGAGTCATTGGTTATTAATAAAGAAAAGGTTAGTTCAAAAGCTTGCAATTTTTGGGAATTTCTTGAATACCATTAATAATGTATATCTCTGTTTTTGACAAATGACCAGGAGGGTGGACTTGCAGCATTGGTAGATGTTCACTGCAGAAAGATGAATGGAAAAATAGGCCAAGGGTCAGACTCCCCCAGAAGTGAATAGAATTTCACAAATGCTCTTGAAAATAGTACCTTTGTTTTTGCTCAATGAATTTATCCTCTTATGAATGAATTGTATTTGGGATGTTATTATGCTGTAAATTTGAAGTCTTTATTAAGTAAATGCCTATAATAGATTGGTTCCTCTTATGAATGAATTAAATTTGGGATGTTATTATGCTGTAAATTTTAAGTCTTTATTAAGTAAATGCCTATAAAAATTTGGTTCTGATTTACATGAGTGTTTTATCTCTTTTGTCGTTTAGAACACCAGAGTGGCTTAAGAAGACATTCGCAAACATTACTAAGAGTGAGAGGAATGGGCCTGTTTTTCATTTTTTCATGGATTTAGGTGATGCAGGTATGATTTTCTCCTTTTTTTTGGTGGCATACAAAGGTGTTGTTCATCAGTTTGGTCACTTGCAAGTATAACATAATTTTTTGTGTGTTTTAGTTACATATGTCAAACACTTGAATATTCCCAGCGGAGTGGTGGGCGCTTGTCGTCTTGATTTGGCATATGAGCATTTCAAGGTAAATCTAAACTACTTCTCAACCAAGCCCCTTCATGTCTATTGCATGTGAATTTTGCTAGGTTGCTACACAACTACTATGACGGCAGCAATCCTTTACAGCTTCTTGCATGACTGGGTATTTAATATCATCTTTGTTCCACTTGTTAGTCAATTTAACATGCTTGGAGACATTAGAGAACGTAGATGACATTCTGTAGCCTTCTTTACAGCATATTGATGAATACAAGAATTATAATTGATTAGATTTTTTATGGTGTACCTTGTTATAGAAAACGTTGATGCTAGTGAAATAAGAATTTCCTGGTGAATGAATGACCTTGTTGAAAAATCGATTAAGATTTTGCCCTTTGTGAAGTGTTGTGTGGGAGTATAATACATGTAGTCAACCTGAATTGTTTGAATATGCATTGGTTGGTTGGTTTGACTTCTCTCTATGTGGGGCTTTTTTTTTTCATATGGTAAAGTGGGGCTTTTTTTTTCATATGGTAAAGTGGGGCTTTTTTTTTCATCGCCAAAAAAAGTGGGGCTTTTATATCTTTAATAATGAATGTGGTGTCATTTCACAGGTTCAAGAATTGTTGTTGAAAATGGAATATGCACATGCAACTGACATGGTATTGCAGTAGCATCTCATGACCCGTAGTTTTGCAAAAATCTAAAGTCCTAGAGGTTGGATGAAAACTAGAATTATTTGTCATTTAGCACATTTGTAATCATCATGCACCTGTGAAAAGTTAAAGTCTATGATTGCCAGCAAGGCTGTGAGTATATACATTGCGATTGCTTTGTGTCAATGGTTGTTTTCATTTGTTAAAATTCAGTTTCAGGTTTGACACCTTTCTCTCTGCTTGAAATCTTTTCTATGGTCAGGTCCGTAAGATTTTCGTGAATTATGTGAAACGGTCTCGATCAGCAGAGAATCGTACTGAGTCTGCAAAAGAACTTATGAAGATGATTGCTTTCAACACCTTGGATCTTGCTTTCAACACCTTGGTTGCATCGCAAGTTGTTGCATATCAACCTTTTCTTCTTTTAAAAATCAGTTTTAGCTTAAACTTTTGTATCATATTTTTATTGGACAATGATGTAAACATTTCCTTCATAGCCGGTTTTGATTATTGAAACACTATTAAAACAAAAGCAATTTTTTTTAATGAAAAAAACCAAAATAGCGGCGTTTAAGTTCAGAAACGCCACTAAATAGCGGCGTTTCTGTACGGAAACGCCACTATTTAGTGGCTTTTATGTACGGAAACGCCACTATTTAGCGGTGTTTCGGTACAGAAAACGCCGCTATTTGCAATTTTTTTAATGAAAAAAACCAAAATAGCGGCGTTTCTTTATGTTCAGAAACGCCGCTAAATAGTGGCGTTTCGGTAAAAAAATGCCACTATTCCTAAATCAAGATTTTGTTCTAAAAATTAATTTTGCGGCGTTTATGGTTTAGAAACGCCGCTATTTAGTGGCGTTTCCGTAGGAAAACACCGTCATTTGATATAGCGGCATTTGAGAGTGAAACGTCTCAAAATTACGTCAGTTTTTGTAACGACATCTCTGGCGGCGAAGTGAAAAACGCCGCTA
This sequence comes from Corchorus olitorius, assembly GCA_001974825.2. Classification (NCBI taxonomy): domain Eukaryota; kingdom Viridiplantae; phylum Streptophyta; class Magnoliopsida; order Malvales; family Malvaceae; genus Corchorus; species Corchorus olitorius. The sequence continues at coordinate 21,812 of AWUE01022978.1, forward strand.
TTTGAAATAGCGACGTTTTTAAAACGCCGCTATATGTAAAAAAAACGCCGCTATATCAGTATTTTTCAGTAGTGTGGGAAGAACCTGTCCAATCTGAACCAAGCAACGACAAAGCTTTACCAACGGAGGATTCCAAGATTGCACATAACGAATCAGAAGCACTGAAAAAAGATATCAAGATGGACATCCCTCCATCTTCTCCTCCAAGCCGTGCCAAGGCAGAAGATGAGCCACCAAACAATGAACAACTTGGAAACCTTGAGCTGAACGAAACAAGTGTGCAAAATTTTGTTGATTACCAACTTTTGGAATATGAAGATCAAGATTTCTTGGGAATCAACAAGTTTCTTGAACATGGGAGCTTTGGAGAGATCAAATATGAGGATTGAATACCTATAGATCAATTCTTTCTGGAGGACAAGAATATTTGCCAAGACGAGGACACTTTCCAAAGGCAAGACGAGAACAATGCCAATCAAGAATGCCAGAAGCATCCATTGCATCAACCTCTCACGGCAACAAAGATGGCATTGTCATTCCTAGCTATTCATGGAGTCGCCCTCAGCAAAATTGGTGATTTCTTCCCTTATCTCTTCTTTTCACCTTCATATTTTGTTGCTCATATTCTTCCAATCTCATCATATTTGCTTTATGCTTTGAAGTGGTATGATCCACCCTAACAAAGGGAAAGAAGGAAACCTAGCCAAAGACATTAAAGAAAGGCGCTGCTTGGGAGGCAACCCAAGAATTTACTAACACGTTAATTTTCTTTTTAGTTTTGTTTTTCTTTTTTTTTCTTTTTAGGATTTTAAATTAAGGAAACAAGTCGAACAATTGGAACTTTTTGAACATTTGCAAAGGAAACCGAATGAAAGCCCAAGGGAGAGGAGCAAATGATGGAAGCCAACGCACCAAAGGGGATAGCCAAAGGCCAACATAGCTAGCTCGGTTGTTGATCGAACCTGGCCAAATTATGATCGAGCCAACCACGATTTATCACCTTGGCAGCCGCGCAAACACCAAGCCATGCCACCTCTAGCCCGTGCCACATAAATAGAGAAGGTTTCTTAAACTCATCTCCATTTATTTTTTCTTTGCATTGTTTTGCTTTGATTGATTGCTTATTCCTTGATTTGAATTAGTTGTTTGTATTTCTTTTCTATGTTTTCTATGCTTTGATTTGGATCTTTATAATGACTTATGTTATGACTGCCATAATTGATGTTTTGAATTGCTTGAATTGCTTGATTGGATGCAGATTTTCTTTGTAAGTCAAGTATTTCATTAGCACATCTATTTAGTCTTCACACTTAAGAGGGACACAACACACACATGTGCATTCACATTGAGGACAATGTGTCTTTTAAGTGTGGGGGAGAGAGTCTAATGGAGAGTCTACATGCATATAAATCCATGAAATTTTTCGAAATTTTTGCAAAATTTTGAATGCATATATTAAGTGATTAATTTGATTATGATTGATGAATGCTTAGAATTTTTAAGAATGCTTTATTTGATTGATTGATTTATATCATGTTATCTTATTTCTTAGAATTAGGTATAATTAGAGTTTTGTGATATGATCTTATTGTTTAGTGCTCCTATGATTGCCTATTTTTAGAACTTGTGTTTAACTTTTGTTGAAATTACAATTATGAAAGTATGTTATGGATATGTCAAGAACAAGTGTGGGGGACTACTTATATAAAAGGGTAGTTAAAAAATTGTTTTCATAAAAAGAAGTGTTTTCATGCAAGAGGAGAAGAGGTATTTCCGATTAAAAAAAATCAATTCATTGTTGTTACTCTTTTTCTTAAACAAAAGGAGTTAGTAACCCTTGGAAAGAGGATAAGAGGCATGGAATTGCAGAAATATTGTCTCTCTGAAAAAACAAAAAGAAGGAGTCCTTTTAGAGTGCTAGTAGCCTCAAAAATGAGAGTTAGTAACCCCAAATCATGAACACTTCGAGGTTAGTAACCTCAATTTTCTGAAACCTAATTACCCTTTGAAAATCTATTATAACCCACGAAAACCCTTGATTTGTATCCATGATATGCATTCGTTTGAGTAATGGAGATAAAGATGAAGACATAAGCTTATGGAAAGAAGTAATTATAGGATGTGATGAATGGTAAGTGATTAGAACTACTTTTTTTTGCCATTAGAACTACTTTAATTATGGTTACTTAAGAATAAAGATGCTTGCTATTTCTTGATCTTTTGAATTAAGTGCTCTTATTAATCTTTGTTAGTCTGATTTCAATATTGCATTAATCTTTGATATGTGTATGCATTTAAAATCGATGGTTTTTAAAGCCTTTGAACCAATGTATGTCTATAGTTTATCACTAGCCATAAGTCTATTGAGTCAGTCTAAACATGTTTGTGGGTATCGTCCTAGTTAAGTAAACCCTCAGGTGACATAACACCTCCTGAGTACCTCTATCAGTCTCAAGTTTAAATGGCTTGCGTCACGTGCTAAGTGCCGCCGTACACCTACGAAAGTGGAATCTTTATTTGCATTAGTTTATATTTTTGTTTTCTTAGTTCTTATGCACTAGTTTGCTAGGGACTAGCAAAGATTTAGTGTGGGGGAATTATGATTGAGCCAAAAAAGATCATATTTTTATGATCATTTTCCTATGATTTTTGGTGTTTATATGTGTATTTTAACCCTATTTTATAAGTATTTGTGTTTTTAAGTCTTGAAGACAAGAAAAGTGGAAACTTGTTGTTTTTCACTCTTTTTGGAGCCATTTTGATGACTTTTTACTCAAATATGGAAGAAGCAATTTTGAGTATGGATTTGGAGATTCGAAGTTCGTGATTGAAGACTTATTTAAGATGATTTGAAGATTTGAAGACTATTGAAGAATTATCTCAAGAGGAAAGAATTGTAGATTCGAGCTTTAATTGCGAAGGATTGAAGACAAGCCATGAATAAGCCCGGAAGCTAAGAAATTTTAGATATTTTATATGGGATAATACTCAGCCCATAGAATCCCATAATTGGAATTAAAAACCCAATTAATGCCTCCTATATCCAAGGAAATATGCAATTCCCGCATATTCCCGCTTCTAGTCCTAATAGGATTAGAAATTCAGCGCAGTCTCGGTAGTAAAATCATAAATTTTTGCTCAGATGTCCGTTTTAGGCCCGTGAGTAGGCGTTGGAAAGCTAACTCTGAGATCTACAACTTTCCTTTCAAGTCCAAGACCGAGTTCTGCCATTTTTAAGCCCAAAATCGCCGTTGAAATTCCTGCACGAATCCAGGATTTTTCAGGATCCTATTTTGACTAGGATTTTGGTTCTAGGAAGACTTTTAAGCTAACGCGGAGACTAAGTCAGCCCTAAAAACGTCCTAGAGTCCTATCCTACTTAGAATTGGAATTCCTAGGGTTATTTCCACTATAAATAGCCACCCTATGTAACACAAATCACACACATAATATCTAGATAATTTTCTCTTCTAGTTCTAGTTTTTATTTTAGTTTTAGGGCTAGGGTGCCGCCACCCTCCCTTTGCATAGAGAGGGGCGGTAACCCTAGGTTATTCAAGAGGAGGATTTCGCCCCAAGGTCTTGTAAGTTTTCTTAAGCCTCTCATGGATTTAGGAAAATCCATGAGGAGCTAAATTCTTAATACTTATTATCCTTTGGTGAATTCAATCAATTAATGATGGTGAGATTTTTGTCCTTATAATTTGGTATTTTATTTCTGATACATAGCATGTTAAACTCTGTTTTATTTCATGATCTTGATTTTTATTGATTTGTTCTGGCCGGTAAAGAGATAATTTGAGAGATCTATTGCTAAGTCAGACGGAATTGTTAACCCACGAGTCTGATTGTTTGGTAGCGAATTGTTGACGACTAACCCTCGCTTCAATGGGTTTTGCATGCCAGTGATCAGATTTATCTGATTGTTGTATGGTTTTACTTGTTAAGCATGTGTGAAAGAACTAATTAAATAGTTAAACTTAATGCTTTGTTTCTTGGTGAATCTTTAAGGCTTAACCAATAATTGATTTGTTAAGTTAATGAAAGGGGTAATTTAAGCCTTAACCGGTAATTTTATCTAAATAGCATGTTAGGATTTTCCTAGGCCAGTTATCATCAAGGATTTAATACTGAATTCATCTTTTAAATCAAGGACCCATAATCAATTTGACTGATTTTCTACCATTGGAGACGAAGTATGCTTTTTAATTATTGTTTTCTTTATTAATTGTCATAGATCTAGATTTAATTTACTTTACTTTGTTTCTAGTATAATTGCTTCTTTTTCAATTGTTATTCTTAAACCCCTGTTTTTACGCATTGCTTTTGAGAGATTTTTAAGGATTGTATCTTCGGATAAAGTCTATCCACCTTCTCTGTGGGATCGACCCCTGCTTGCCCTATCTACTTAGTTAGGATTTTGTGGGGATTATTTTTATGATTGCTGACGACCGATCAACTTTCAAAATCTTTTTTATTTTATTTGTTTGTTTTAAGAAAAAGAACAATAACCTATCTCTTTGTGGGATCGACCCCTACTTGCCGTAGCTATCTTTAGTTAGTAATATTTGAGTTTTTTTTTTATGATTTGCTGACGATCGATCAACCAACAAGCCCAACTTCCACAACCAAGGATTAATGTTGCACAAGGCAATGGACAAAGAGAACAACAACAAGCCCAAAGGCAAGTTGTTAGAAGAGATCCAATGGAGTGATTAAGGGTGCAAGAGGCTGGAGGTCAAGCTTATATGGACAACTTGCGGCCTAGAAGAGTTGTTGATAGAGAGTAGCCTAAAGACAACATTAAGTACAAGATTCCTAAATTCAATGGAAGAGAAACTCCTTCAGATTACTTGGAGTGGGAATCGAAATTGCACATTTACTTTGATTATCATCCCTTTGCCGAATCTAAGAAGGTACAAATTTCTATCCTTGAGTTTGTTGAGAATGCTTTAAATTGGTGGAATCAATTGGCGCAATCTAGGAGAAGAAATTTGGAAAGGCCAATTGAAACATGGGTTGAATTGAAGAGTGTCATGAGGAAGAGGTTTGTGCCAAGTTTCCACATCAATTCTCTATAACAAAGTTTGCAAACATTGAGGCAAGGATCTAAGAGTGTTGATGAGTACTATTCGGAGATGATGTTCTTGATGTCTAGGGCTGAAATTGAAGAACCTCCACAAGCGACAATGGCTACGTTTCTTGCGGGATTGAATAGAGACATTAATGATATGTGGAGATGCAACAACACTATGATGTTGAAGAGATGTTGCAACATGCTTTGAAGGTCGATGGTCAAGTCAAAAGGAGTGGTGTGGCCAAGAGAGGTTTTTTTATCATCTAGTACCTCATGGAAACCTTCTTACAAAAAAGATGAGAAAACACAAATCAAGGAGAAGGAGGTAACGCAAAAAGGCTTTGTAAGTCCCAAAACCGATTCTAAATCTTCATCTAGTTCTTCTTCTAAATCTCACATTAAGTGATTTAAGTGTCAAGGATTTGGTCACTATGTTAAGGATTGTGTCAACAAGCTGTTGTACTTCAATGATCATGGTGAACTTGTGAGTGAAGATGAAGAATTTAACTTAGGTTCTAGTTGAGATGGAGATGATGAAAGGGTTGCGTTTGATGAGGACGATGATGAAGATGAAACACATCTACTTTTGAGTTTGGTTGCTAGGAGAACTTTGAGTGCTTATGTTAAAGGAGATGTGCACAATCAAAGGGAGAATTTGTTTCATACTATGTGTTATGTGAATGGGAAGCCTAGTAGTGTGATAATTGATGGTGGGAGTTGTACAAATATAGCTAGTGTGTATTTGGTGAAGGAGTTGCAATTACCCACTACCAAGCACCCTAAACCATATAGTTTAGGTTGGTTTAATGATAGAGAAGAGATTAAGGTTAACAAGCAAGTTTTACTTTCTCTTTCTTTGGGTAGGTACAAGGAGGATGTGTTATGTGATGTTTTACCAATGCAAGCATGCCATGTACTACTTGGTCGAGCTTGGCAATATGACAACAAGGTGAAGCATGATGGTGAGACAAACAAGTATTCCTTTATGTGTGGTAAGTATCCTATTACTTTAGTTACTTTATCACCTCAAGAAGCTTTAAAAGATCGATTGAAATTGAGGGATGATTTTGCTAGAATGGGATCTGAATATAGGGCTAAAGAAAAGGAGAAACATGCTAGCTCTAATGCTGATTGTGATGAGAACAAATTTGTTTTTGTTCATAAGAAAGCTAGTTCTAAGAAAGTTGTTAAGGAGTGTATGTTAGCTACTAAAAGTGAGATTAAGAGTGCTTTGCATGATATTTTTGTTTTGATCTTGCTTTTCCTTAAAAATACACTTTTGAGCACTAACAACTTGGCTGGAGAACTTCCAAGCAATATTGTTTCTCTTTTGAGTGATTATGCGGATGTGTTTCCTGAGGAAATTCCTAGTGGTTTGCCACCAATTAGAGGGATTGAACATCAAATCGACTTCATCCCTGGGCGCAAATACCTAATAGGCCAGCATATTGGACAAATCTTAATGAAACAAAGGAGTTGGAGAAACAAGTTGGAGAGTTACTTGAAAAAGGCTATGTGCGAGAAAGCATTTCTCCATGTGTTGTTCCTGTTTTGCTTGTTCCTAAGAAGGATGAAACTTGGAGAATGTGTGTTAATTGTAGAGCAATAAACAACATAACAGTTAAGTATTGTCACCCTATTCCTAGATTAGATGATATGCTTGATGAATTGCATGGTGCTTGCTTATTTTCTAAGATTGATCTTAAGAGTGGGTATCATCAAATTCGCATGAAAGAGGGTGATGAATGGAAAACTGCCTTTAAAACTAAGTTAGGATTGTATGAATGGTTAGTTATGCCTTTTGGATTGACTAATGCACCTAGTACTTTTATGAGGTTAATGAACCATAGTTTGAGAGCTTTTATTGGCAAGTTCGTTGTTTATTTTGATGATATACTTGTGTATAGTCGTAGCCTAGAAGAACATGTTGAGCATTTGAGATGTGTGTTAGATGTACTTAGGGTTGAGGAGTTGTATGCCAATGATGCTTACTTTGGTGATATCTTTAAAGCATGTGAAAATTCTGGTTTTGGAAAGTATTATAAGCATGATGGATTTTTGTTTAAAGAATCTAGATAATGTGTTCCTTCTTGTTCTTTGCGTTATGTGCTTATAAGGGAATCGCATGAGGGGGGATTAATGGGTCATTTTGGAGTTGATAGAACATATGAGATATTACATGAACACTTCTTTTGCCTAAGCTGCGATATGATGTAGAAAAGCATGTTTCTAGTTGTATTGTTTGTTTGCAAGCTAAATCTACATCTAAACCTCATGGATTGTATACTCCTTTGCCTATTCTTCATGAACCATGGACACATATTAGCATGGATTTTGTGTTAGGTTTGCCTCGTTCTAGGAGAGGTAAATATTTTGTTTTTGTTGTGGTTGATCGGTTTTCTAAGATGGCACACTTTATTGCATGTTCTAAACCTGATGATGCCATTAATGTAACTAAATTGTTCTTTAGGGAAATTGTTAGATTGCATGGAATGCCTAGTACATTGTTTCTGATAGAGATGCTAAGTTCTTATGTCACTTTTGGAGAACTTTATGGGCTAAGTTAGGTACTAAGTTATAGTTTTCAACTACTTGTCATCCTCAAACTGATGGCCAAACTGAAGTAGTTAATAGGACTTTGTCTACCTTGCTTAGAGCTTTTATTAAAAAGAACTTAAGGACTTGGGAGGATTGTTTACCTCATGTTGAATTTGCATACAATAGAAGCATACATAGTACTGTCGAAACGTTCGGGTCCGGGGAACCCTGCCGAGACGACGTTGGTAAGAAGGAGTCGTCACTAATCAAAATTCTAAGGTGTGATTAGCCACCTAAAGGTCACTTAAGCTAAGTAAAGTCCATAGCTTGGCAATGGACCCACTAAACCTAAGGTCCGGTCTTGTAACCTGAATCTAGGTTCGGGAGTCGATTACGCTCGGGGAAGGATTAGCACCCCCGAGTCGCCCGTCAAGTGACGGTACCTCTAGTCTAACTAGATCTACTGGGTCGAAAAGAAAAGTTGGTTGCTTTTAGTCCTAATCTTGATTATTAAAAGGGTTATAAAAAGAAAATAAAACCATTTTTTGGAACCGATGTCGAGAATTCGAAGAATATAATCGAACACCGTCGATTAATTCTATCATGATTCTCTTTCATTGTTTGCTCTCTTGTTGATCCTTTTCTCTTCGAAAAGGAAATTTTGAAAATGTTGTGACAAAAATCTTTTTACCATTTGATTTTTCTAAAAACTTACCAATTTTACTTGTTTCCAAAATCTTCTTTTGAGAACCTTTATATTCTAAAACCTTCTTTTGGAATTATCCAAACTTTTATTTTCCAAAACCTCCTTTTGGGATTTTCACTTAAAACGGTTCTTTTTGAAAATGCTTACCTTGAAATCTTTTGATTTGCCAACTTCTTAGTTTTGAAAATCAAATAAGAGAGCATGATTTGAAAGACATTTTTTTGAAAAAAACTTTTATTATCTCTTTTATTCTTCTTTTTTGATCTTTCTCTATCTCTAGATTAATGCATGTATGCAGATGATGAATGCAAAGTCCGATTATTTAAGTTAACTTGCGTAACCCGGGTTTTTGAAAGCACTTCCCGGGATATATGCCCGGAACCCCGATGCATCCCGAAAAGAGCCGTCTCATCCTCAGAGGCATTCAGTGGCCCCGAAAACTCGATCACTCACTGAATGCCCCTTCTTCAGAGGGGTTACGGTTGTTTAACTGAATTAAAGGTAGTATGAAACGCAAGCAGATATATTCAATGACAGATAAGTATGATATGCATGCAACTAATTAATACTACTATAAATTACTAAATTATTACAAACCAAGGCCAAACTCGGCCAATTAATAAATTAACTACAACTAAAGAAAGAAAATAAGACTTATGGGCCGGACTGGGCTTGCTGGGGACTTTTCTGCACACTAAAGAAAATGATCAGTAACGTTCAGGCAATAACACGCAATTTGTACCGTATCAAGGTAAATCAAAGATCTAAATTGACCAAGTGATAATCATCATTTCCAAAAATTCTTAATTACTTTTTGTAGCCAACCTTTATTTGTGAAAATTAGGTCTTAATTCCAAGTTAAATTTCCTTAAATTTGAAATTAGCCCAAAGTGTCATACATATCATCCTTAAGCTAATTCCAATCAAAGAAAATCTTCACTTTAAATTAAGACCCCATTTCCCCAAACCAAAATTAACCTAAGTAATTAATTTTCTACTTTCAATTTGGGGCAAACAAGCATATTCACACATAAATCTCATACGTCAATACAAAAGCAATTTAATAAAAAATTCATGACATTTAGGTTAAGAGATCATTTCTAAGTTGATTAAACATAAAAAAAAATCCAATCTTAACATCACACACTTAAATTGGCCAAAAAGATACAAACTTTGAAACATAAACACCATAAATCATGCATTTCAAATCAATATTATAAACCACATCCAACAATATCAATCAACCAAATAAAACTCTATTTTTAAACTAATGGACCTAATCCTAGAGTAAATCACAACCCAAATAACTTAACCTCAACCTATAAACTAACATAAAGACCAAACTTTAAATAACCAAAGCATACAAGATTAAAAACTAGGATTTTATTCCTATTTGACATGGGAAAATTCACTAGAAAAGGGTAAATGAGCCATATTTATCAATTTTATCATGAACATAGAACAATCAAACCCTAAATCAACACAAACAGACCCTAAATTGCAGCAATTAAACATAACAGATCTCAAATTGCAGCAATCACATAATATTAAGCCCAAATTAAAGAAAAATGACAGCTTTTAGGCCAAAATAGCACAAATCACATAAAGATGAATTAAATTGAAAGGAAAGGAAATTACCTTTGCCCAAAACCGCGTCGTTTTCGTTAAGGAAGCCTTTTAAGCAACTAAACTTCTTCTTTTCCTTGCTATTTTCTTTTCTCCGCCGCCTCTGAAACCCTAACCCTCTCCTATTGCTGTTTCACGAATTTATCTCATTCCCGCCCCAAATCTCTTCTTCTCAAACTCGTCCTAGCCTCCGATCGGTCGAAAGCTCCATGCTTTCAGGGTATTCGGCCTCAATCCGAGTCTTGGATGCCCAAATCTTGTGTATGTGGTTCGGATGGCTGTGTTTTTTGAAGGAAAGGGAAAAAGGATGAAGCTTTGGCTCTGAGAAACGGTGAATCTGTATAGTTTTCTTCCAAAGGGGAGAGATCTTTCTGGGTTTTTGAATGTGGGAGTGTTTCTTTGGGTTGAAAAAGAAAAGAAAGAAAATCGGGAGCTTCGATGGTTTGTCCGGCGGTGTTTATCGGTGATGAGGGATTTTCTGTATAGTAGTGCCTTTTTTCGATTTTTTTCTGGGTAGCAGTGGTGTGTATGGCGTTTTTTGTGACTGAGAGCAAGACCAGGGGTTTTCAGTGAGAGAGAAATTGCAAAATCGAGTCTTCTTTTATTCTTTCTGCGATTCCCCTTCTTATCCTCTATTGGTAGCAGGTCGGGAGGATAAGCATGAGCTGTCAAAGCTCATCCCTTTCTCTCGATCTTTCCTCAGGTAACTCCCTAGATTCCAATTTTAACGCCCATTTCGCTAATTCTGTTTTCTCTTATCCTCTTATGTGAGTCATCTCAGGCTTTTAAGCATGTGAATTTTTTTTTTTAAAAAAAACAACTCAGCGTTCAAGGTAATTTTTCTCCTCTCTCTCGAAATTCTAACTGTCTGTGGTGGCATTTGTGCAATTATTCTTGTTTTATCTATCAATTGTTTCACCTTTCCCAGGTAATCTCTATTTTACTACACCCTACCACATTGTATTAATTCTTGGCAGCTGACACTTTTGATTTGGTGTTTTAAGTGTATTGTGTTTTCCATATGTCTCTGCTCTATATTGTCCCTGTACTGTTGATTTTTGGTCACCTAGATTGTAACTTGACCCATACATGCTGAATTCCTGTTGAAGCTGGTTTCTCATTTAAATGGCCTTGTTTCACTGCAGTCACTACCCCTATGCCCCTCATAAGTCTCTTATCTTGAATTCTGAATGACATCCCTTTTTGAACCATGTGGCATCCTGCCTTGATCATTGGTTTGCACTGTGATTTCCATTTTCATGTCCTGCTTGTAATCTTCAGCTTGTTTGAATGGATTTGCAAGCTTGCTTGTGTCACTTAATGGCCATAATCTTTTGATTGCATCCATGCCAAATTTGCCTTACATTGCAAAAAGATGCTTGAGTTTCATGCAAGGTGAATGCTGTATGGTAAGAAAATTCCATGTTTAAATACCACTGCCTAGGGTTAAATGGTCAGTGTTACTGCATGATTTTGAATTTTGTCTCTGCTGGTGTTTTAAACTCTGCTGGATCTCTTTGCTAGTTTGCCTGTTTAATGAAATGACTTAGCCTTTGATGTTTTCTGCATGCTCGAATGCTTATGGAATTGTTCATCCCATGATCTGCTGTATGTCATGATTAAAAAGGCTCTACTGGTCATTGAAGGATTCAAGAATTAATCTTGAACCCCTTTTCCAGTTTAGCCGAGAGCAAAGCTTCTCCCCATGCATTCCTATTGTTTTTCATGCATGTAATCTGCTGTGGAGATTTTCTATTTAGTTTACTTTTTGTATTCCCTTTGCCTTGTACTTCTAACCTCCTTGCTATCTTCATTACTCTTCTCATGCACAGCCCTGCACATGAGGTCTTTTAAAAGATCTTCAACGCTCGGGTGCATGCTTGCTTGATCACCCTTGCATGTTCTTTGCCCTGCTTGTTGTTGATTGCATTTTTTTTGAAAAGAAAGTATATCACCAATTAATGGTGCCTATGCTTCAAGCCTGGGGAAACATTTTTCGCATAGTTTCTTCTATCTCTTAACCTGCAGGACCGAGTCTAATTGGAAAAAAGCTAAAGTATGCAAGACGGGAAGGGTGCAACCTAGCTTGCTTCTAAATGGGAATGAGAAGCATGGAGTGAACTCTATTAAGACCTAAAAAAAAAACGTGAACTAATGTACCTGGACTATTAATGTAAACTTACTGTTTTTTTTTTGTAATCTTTCTTTTTCATCATTTTTTTGAATTTTGTAATTATGCAAGCTTACTTTGTACATTACCTACTCTTAAGGAAATAAAGCTTGCCTTTTTTTTTTTGACTAAGTCTAAAAGTGAGCCTAATTAGAAATGCCAAATGCTCCTGACTAAAAGCTAATACCAAAACTTATAACTAAAGGTCCAAAATAACCATATTACTAATGCAAATAGCACATGAATTAACTTATCATCCTTAAATTGCAAACTAAGAAAAATACAGTGGTACTAAATGGGATTGCTAATCTAAACTAAAAGTATAACTAAGATGACCAAAGAGAACCCAGAGTATGCACAAATGACCAAAACGTCCCTGGATGTGCAAAATGACCAAAGTGCCTTCGGATGTGCAAAAACGATCAAAATGCCCCTGAATTGTGCAAAAATGACCAAAATGCCCTTCAATATGCGAAAATGAAAAAAATGCCCTTGGATGTGCAAAATGACCAAAATGCCCCTAGATGTGCAAAAATGACCAAAATGCCTTTGGATATGCGAAAATGACCAAAATGGCCTTAGATATGCGAAAAAATGACAAAAATACCCTAGATGTAAAAAAAATGACCAAAATGACATTGGATGACCCTAATGCCAATTAAGCAACAAATTGATTTAAATAAAGGATATAGGAGAAAAATGGGTGTCTACAAGTACTACTGGTTATTCACCTTTTGAAATTGTGTATGGTTTAAATCCTTTAACTTCCTTGTATTTGATGAGTTTACCTTTGAGTGTGCAAGTTGACATGGATGGTAAAAGGAAGGCTGATTATGTTAGAGAACTTCATGAGAAGGTTAGAGCAAACATTGAAAAGAAGACTCAACACTACATGAAGATAGCTAACAAGGGGCACAAAGAGGTTATCTTTGAGCCTGGAGATTGGGTTTGGTTGCATCTAAGAAAGGAGAGATTTCCTGAGAAGAGGAAGTCTAAGCTTTTACCCCGTGGAGATGGACCATTCCATGTGTTGGAGAGGATCAATAACAATGCATACATGCTAGATCTTCATAGTGAGTATGGTAATGTGAGTGCTACTTTTAATGTTGCTGATTTGTCTTTGTTTGATAATGATGCACATTTGAGGACATGAAGATGACAATGGAGATCATGGAGAGGATGAGCATGGAGTGCAACGAAGCATGGACAAGCATGAAGATGATGGTGATATCGCACAACATGTTCCAAGCACCAAGAAGATGCCATTTGATCCATTAAAGATGCCTATTGGTCTTATGACAAGAGCTAGAGCTAAAAGATTCAAGGATGCACTCATGAGCCTTGTTCGAAGTCACTTAGATGATTTGAAAGCCATTGATGCGCCATTGAAGAGTTTTGATGAAGAATTGGGCAAGAATATTCCCATCGATTCCAAGCTCATCACCTTGCTTGCAATCGATGGATGATTAAGCTTCATTGTGTAATTCGGCCATTCAAGGGCCTTATTCTATCTTAGATTAGCTATTTAATTAGTTTGGATCTTTATTTGGATAGTTTTAGGATCTTTCTAGGTCGTTTCTTATGTAAACCGCCATAGCCTTATTTTAGGATAGTTTCTAGATTTTTCTTGTGTAAACCGCCATAAGCATTAAATTGAGGAGGTTTAGGTCGACATCTTTTGCCTATATAAAGGCATCGACCCCCTCTATTGTATTCAACTTAAGTTTTCAATAAAGTTGAGGTTTATTCACCCAGATTGATTATTTAGCTTCTCTGTTCTAGTTTGAGCATACTTAGGGTTCTTCAATCTTGTAGAGTTCTAGCAAACAATTAGTTTGTGATTGCTTTGTTTGTGAATCTTTTGATCTTAAATTGTCAATTGCAGGTCTAGTTGAACATCTAGGGCCGACGAAAGAAGAGGAGTTGCCTAGTGAAGACTATCGATCAACACATCTAGAAGTTAAAGAATTTCAAGTAGATCTTTGGAGGCTTTTCAAGGATAGATTTGAATCGAATACAACTAGATTCGTATCACATTGCATCAACCACTCACGACAACAAAGATGACATTGTCATTCCTAGTCATTCACGAAGTCGCCCTCGACCAGATTGGTGATTTCTTTCCTTATCTCTTCTTTTATCTAAAAAATAAAATAAAAGGGTAGTTAAAAAAAAATTGTCTTCATAAAAAGAAGTGTTTTCATGCAAGAGGAGAAGAGGTATTTCTGCTTTAAATCTTTCCATTGTTGTCACTCTTTTCTAAAACAAAAGCAGTTAGTAACCCTTGGAGAGAGGATAAGAGGCATGAAATTGTGGAAATATTATCCCTCTGAAAAAAATAGACGGAGTCCCTCTAGAGTGCTAGTAGCCTCAAAAAAAAAAAGGCAGTTAGTAACCCCAAATCATGAACACTTTGAGGTTAGTAACCTCAATTTTCTAAAAAATAATTACCCTTTGAAAATCTATTACTCCCTCCGTCCCATATTATCTGTCCCTTTTTGGTCAAAATAATCTAACTTTGACCTTTAATTATAAAAAAACTATATATAATTAAATTTTAAAAAAATTATATTTAGACTAAGTTAAGTCTTAAGCTTTTCAAAACATATTTTTTTAAGAATTTGATTATATATATTTTTTCTATAATTGAAGGTCAAAGGTAAGATTAATTTGACCCAAACGGGACTAATAATATGGGATGGAGGGAGTATAACCCACGAAAACCCTTGATTTGTATCCATGATATTATTTTCCTTTGAGTAATGGAGATAAAGATGAAAACATAAGCTTATGGAAAGAAGTAATTATAGGATGTGATGAATGATGAGTAATTAGAACTACTTTAATTTTGGTTACTTAAGAATAAAGATGCTTGATATTTCTTGATCTTTTGAATTGAGTGCTCTTATTATTCTTTGTTATTTTGATTTCATGATTGCATTAATCCTTAATATGTGTATGCATTCAAAATTGATTTTTCGAAAAGAATGGTTTTTAAAGATTAAACATAGATTTGTATAAAAATTTGTTCTGTTTTTCATACTAACCCATGAGTCTATCGAGTCAGTTTAAACATGTTTGTGGGTGTCGTCCTAGTTAAGTAAACCCTCAGGAGACTATAACTCCTCCAGTGTAGACATAAATTGGTTTAAAGGCTTGCGTCACGTGCTAAGTGCCACCGTACATCTACGAAAGTGGAATATTTATTTGCATTAGTCTAGTTAGTTTTAGTTTTCTTAGTTTTTCTGCACTAGTTTGCTAGGGACTAGCAAAGGTTTAGTGTGGGGGAAAATATGATCGAGCTAAAATAGACCCTATTTTTATGATCATTTTCCTATTCTTTTTAGTATTTATATGTGTATTTTAACCATATTTTATAAGTATTTGTGTTTTTAGGTCTTGAAGACAAGAAAAGTGGAAACTTGTTGTTTTTCAATATTTTTGGAGCTAAATTGATGACTTTTTACACAAATATGGACTTAGCAATTTGGAGTGAAGATTTGGAGATTCGAAGTTCGTGATTGAAGATAATTTGAAGAATTGAAGACCATTGAAGATGATGCACCAAGGGCTTATCAAGGACATCAAGATGACAATGGAGATCATGGAGAGGATGAACATGGAGTGCAAGGAAGCATGGAGAAGCATGAAGATCAAGGAGATATCGCACAACATGTTTCAAGCACCAAGGAGATGCCAAAGATGCCATTTGATCCATTGAAGATGCCATTAGGTCCAATGACAAGAGCAAGAACAAAGAGATTCAAGGATACATTAATGGACCTTGTTCGAACTCATCTTGAAGACTTGAAGACCATTGAAGTTCAATTGAAGACCTTTGAAAATGATTTGAGCAAAGAAAAGCTCATTAATTTGCTTGTTATTGAAGGCTAAAAACAGGACAAGTCCTGCCCAGGGCGTGGTCTGTTGAAAGAAGGAAGAAAATTCAGAACAAGTCCTACCCAGGACTTGGACAACTCCTGCACAGGACTTGTTGCGGGAAAACCTTATTTTTAAGTTTATTTTGTTATTTATTTTCCTAGTTGGACTTGGATTAGGTTATTTCCTTGTCCTTTCCTTTATGTAAAACCGCCTATAGGGCTTTAGGATTTAGGGTTAGACGTCCCTTCTTCCTAATAAGGGATCCATACCCCTCTTGTAAAATCAAGTTAAGTTTATCAATCAAAGAGAGTTTTCTTTTGAAAATTTAGCTTCATTGTTCTAGTTTGAGCAAGCTTAGGGTTCTTCAATCTTGTAGAGTCCTAGTAAACAATTAGATAGTGATTATCTAGTTGTGTTTCTTGTGATCTTAGGTTGTCAATTGCAGGTCTAATTGATCATCTAGTCTAACGAACGAAGATCTAATCTTGGGAAGAGTATCAAGTCGACAAATCTAGAAGTTGAAGTTCTCAAGTAGATCTTTGTTGGCTTTTCAAGGATAAATTTGAATCTAATACAATTAGATTAGCATCAATTGGTATTCGGAGCATATGTTATCATCTTCAATCGGTAAAATCTATCCTTCTATTCATCATTCATCAAGTTTCTCATCCATCCTCAATTCCATCGCAAATCTCATTTTTTTTTCCAATATTCAAAAACTTGTGAATTTTTTTCCCGATTCATTATAGCTTCATTTGCTTTGAAATTTCAGATTTGGAGTCCTCATACATCAAGGTTATATCGAAAAATATCAAAAAAATAAAAAAAATTTCAACCTAAAACTTGTGATTTTTGTTCTGGATTCGTTCTTGGTTGGAAAGGGCTGAAATTTTAGTTTTAGTGTTAATTCATAGTGATCTTTCTGGGAAAAATATTGAAAATTTAAAAAAAAAATCAAATTGATTCATCGATTTTTTCTGGGGGTGTTTTTAGGGTTCTTAGTTTGTGTTTTTGAGTTAATTTGTGCAATTAACCCTAATTGGAGTTCTTTGGTGAAATTGATTGTTTTTTTGGGTATCTTGGGTTGCTTTTGCTGTGATTGAAGGTTTAATTTCAAGAATTTCAGGTTGGAACCCTATTGGATTGAAGTGTTACAAAATAGGATTTAAGTGGTACTAGGGTTCTTAATTGTTGAATTGGTTGAATTGTGTTGTTTGTGTTGTTTTACTTGTATTTGTGCAGCAAGCTTGGGCGACATAAGGAGGCTACAAATTGGTTTGATCACTTACTTTTGATTCACATAAGTTGTTGCTCCTAATTGTTTGTTCCTCAAGTAGGTCACGAGAAGAAAGAAGTTACTCTTACACGTTGCTCTTATTAGGCTTATTGAAGCTAAATTGAGGTAAAAGCCAGATTGTGTGAGATCATCAAGAGAGATAGTGGGTTGGCTACCATAGGATTGTGTGCAAACACGAGAGCACAACAAGGTATACACACACACACACTTGTGAGGAATTTTTGCTACTAATCTTTTCTTTTGTGTAGATATAATGGGAGATAGAGGAGATGGCGTAAATCAAGCCAATGACTTGGCTACAATGATGCAAACTCTTATGCAAAGAGTAGAAACCTTGTCCACCCAATTTAACCAAAGATTGGATACCTTGGAAGCATAAAATCAACCAAGGGCCAATGATGCACAAGGCAATGGGCAAAGAGACCAACAACAAGCTCAAAGGCAAATTGCTAGAAGAGATCCAATGGAAAGGTTAAGGGAGCAAGAGGCTGGAGGTTAAGCTTATTTGGATAATTTGAGACCTAGGAGAGGTGGTGATAGAGATGAGCCTAAAGACAACATTAAGTTCAAGATTCCTAAGTTTAATGGGAGAGGAACTCCTTCAGATTACTTGGAATGGGAATCAAAATTGGACATGTACTTTGATTATCACCCCTTTGCCGAATCTAAAAAGGTACAAATTGCTATCCTTGAGTTTATTGAGAATGCTTTGAATTGGTATAATCAATTGGTGCAGGCTAGGAGGAGAAATTTGGAGAGACCAATTGAAACATGGGTTGAATTGAAGAGTGTCATGAGGAAGAGATTTGTGCCTAGTTTCTACATCAACTTTTTATATCAAAGTTTACAATCATTGAGGCAAGGAACTAAGAGTGTTGATGAGTACTATTCAGAGATGATGTTATTGATGTCTAGGGCCGAAATTGAAGAAGCTCCACAAGCTACAATGCTTATGTTTCTTGCGGGGTTGAATAGAGATATTTATGATATAGTGGAGATGCAACGACACTAGGATGTTGAAGAGATGTTGCAACATGCTTTGAAGGCCGATGGGCAAGTCAAAAGAAGTAATGCAGCCAAGAGAGGTTTTTCATCATCTTGTACCTCATGGAAACCTTCTTACAAGAAATATGAGAAAACACCAATCAAGGATAAGGAGGTAACGCAAAAGGCCTTTGTAAGTCCCAAAGCCGATTCTAAATCTTCATCTAGTTCTTCTTTCAAATCTCACATTGAGTGTTTTAAGTGTCAAGGATTTGGTCACTATGCAAAGGATTGTGTCAACCAGAAGGTGTTGTACTTTAATGATCTTGGTGAACTTGTGAGTGAAGATGAAGAATTTAACTTAGGTTCTACTGGAGATGGAGATGATGAAAGGGGAGATGTGGAGTGATGATGATAATGAGATACCAACACTTAAAAGTTTGGTTGTTAGGAGAACTTTGAGTGCTTATGTAAAAGATGATGTGCAAAATGAAAGGGAGAATTTGGTGGGAGGTGTTATGTGATTTGGAAGCCTAGTAGTGTGATAATTGATGGTGGGAGTTGTATAAACATAGCTAGTGTGTATTTGGTGAAGTAGTTGCAATTACCCACTTCTAAACACCCTAAACCTTATAGTTTAGGATGGTTCAATGACAGAGAGGAGATTAAGGTTAACAAGCAAGTTTTAGTTTCTCTTTATTTGGGTAGGTACAAGGAGGACGTTTTGTGTGATGTTTTGCCAATGCAAGCATGTCATGTGTGGGAGCCTTTTTGTGGGAATGTGAGAAAGGGACTGGTTTGGCTCACTTTGGGCTCAAGCCTAGCCCAAATCTCCCCAGAAGAGGAGCTGGGTTTGCGCAAGATGAGGCCCAAGACGCTGAGGCCCAAATAATCAGTGGCGCGGCAGGAAAAATCGGGAAAACTCAGCCTTTGTGGGATTGAGCAATTGACGCGGCAGGAAATGGGCAAAGCTCAGTTTTAAAGTTGCAGAAACTGAGGAGGATGAAAGAGATGAACAAAGTAGCAGAAAACCCAGATTTCTTTGAAATGGAATGAATCAAGCTCTTTATTGATTTCATAACATATGAGAAACAAATTGGACGAGGGATTTGGGGGAAAAGGAGGAAGAATACATCGAGAGCAATGGAATCAAAACACAAGCCATTGACGGTAGAGGAAAACACTAATTTGGAGAAGATGACTCTTGCTTGTTGCTGGGAATCCTTGAAGGACTCTTGAGGATATGAATGTGGGGTATTTTCTCTTCTCTTAGAGTTGTTAGTTGATTTTTCTCTTAGAGTTGATTGATTGCCATTTTCGACGGTGGTGAGCTCCTTTTATAGTGTGTCTCTTGCCCGGTCGGAAGTTTTGTCCGGCCACCCTAGATGGCTCTTGCTTTTCATTGATTCAGTGAATAGCCTCTGGGTTCAAGACAAGGAATCTTCCATTTTTGAGGAAGAGAACAGTGGGCATTCTTGTGTTGAAATCGGCACCACATTTTACCGAGCACCCGTCGCCATCGCCGGTTTGCTTTTTACAGCAAACTAGTTGTCCCCTCTCACAGTCAAACAGCTTGTCTCTTGATTCCACGCTCTACAACCCGTTGATTTCCCCTTTGGTGTTAAGGAACAACTTCCAAGCATAGTTGCCCACTCCAAAGAGATTAATCAAGGGAGATTCTTTCTCCTTTTGCCATCCATTCCACTCCCCCCAATTTGTTTTCCCGCCTGTGGGCTTGGACCACAGTTAGTGCCTGCAAAAAGGATTAGTTAGTGATAATCCTTTGCTAGAAATAGATAAAAATGGAGATGTTTGAGTTAATTAGGGTTCTTCCCTTAGATGCTTTCCTCTATAGGAAAGTCTGACATGTTGCAGCAGGGAATAGGGCTGTGTGCCCTTTGTCTTCACGTGCTTGGCTTGGTGGTGAAGTGGCAAGGCCTCCACCGTTTTGGGCCTTCTTGGGCTTGAGTGAAGAGCTTTTAAAAGTAACAAGGCCCATTGTAGTGCACATGGCTTGGGCCTTTATCACATATGTGTGTGTATATATATATATATAATATAGGAATTTGGTGGCAAGGCCCATGTTTATATATTATGAGCCTTTGCCCCAAAGAGAAATGCCTTAATAGCAAAGCCCATGTATATTATGAGTCTTCGCCATAAGGAGAAATGCCTCTGTGTTATATGTTTTTGAGGACTTTTGTAATAGAGATGCCCTTGTGTTATATATGTGTTTGGGGACTTTGATATAAATGCCTCTGTGCTATATATGTGTTTGAGGACTTTGTAATAGAGATGCCCCTGTGTTATATATGTGTTTGGGGACTTTGATATAAATGCCTCTGTGTTATATATGTGTTTGAGGACTTTGTAATAGAGTTGCCCCTGTGTTATATATGTGTTTGGGGACTTGGATATAGGTGCCTCTGTGTTATATATGTGTTTAAGGACTTTTGGAATAGAATTGCCCCTGTGTTATATATGTGTTTGGGGACTTTTTGGTTATTGGGTAAAAGAGAAGTGGGGTTTTGTGTGGTATTTGTGGCCCATTTACCCAATATTTGTGTATGTGTTTGGTTGGGCCAAAATATAAAAATAGAAATGGATAAGAGATAGATTGGCCCAACCTTGGAGGGTGTTTGGAGAGGATTCGGTAGACTTGAGCCTTCCCGGTTTTGGCCCCTAACATCATGTACTACTTGGTCGACCATGGCAATATGACAACAAGGTGAAGCATGATGGTGAGACCAACAGGTACTCCTTTATGTGTGGTAAGCATCTTATTACTTTAGTTCCTTTATCACCTCAAGAAGTTTTAAAAGATCAATTGAAATTGAAAGAGGATTTTGCTAGAATGGAATCCAAATATAGGGCTAAAGAAAAGAGTAAGTCTCAATCTGTTTTGAGTGTTGTTTGCGATGACACTAAATCTCTTTTGAGTGATTGTAGCATTGAAAATAGGGCTGATTTGGGTGCTATTTGTGATGAAAACAAATCTGTTTTGGGGGAAAAGAAAGATAGTTCAAAGAAAGTTGTTAAAGAGTGTATGTTAACTACTAAGAGTGAGATTAAGAGTGCTTTGCATGAGAATTCTGTTTTGATCTTACCTTTGTTTTGAAATACACTAATGGGTACTAACAACTTGGTTGGAGATATTCCAAGCAAAATTGTGAGTGATTTTCTAGGAATTGTAGTTGTTTTGATGCAAGGAGAGAAGCTCGTAGCTTACTTTTCTGGGAAGTTGAATGGGGCTGCATTAAATTATCCAATTTATGCAAAGTTTGTAATGAGATGGCAACACTGCTTGATCTGTCGTCAGCAATCATAAAAATATTCCCCACAAAACCTAACTAAGTAGATAAGGCAAGTAGGGGTCGAATCCCACAGAGAAGGGGAATAGACTTTATCCAAGATTAAATTTTACTAAAAATTCCTTAAGAGTTTTGTTTAGAAACAGGGGATTAAGACTAACAATTAAAATTAACTAAGAAAGCAATCAAGAAAATTAAAGAAAACAATTGATAAGATAGCAGTGAATAAACTAAAAAATAATTGATAAAAACCTCCAACGTAGAATTAATATCCCTCTTGACAATTACAATATGGATCATTGATATCTAAAAATTACGAAAACAAAGAATAGCTTGTTGAAATTAAATCCTAAATCACGTTAATTAGATAAGATTACCAGTTAAGACTTAAATTACCCCTTTTATTTCCTAACAAATCAATTACCGGTTATTTCACCAAGAAATAAAGCATTAAGAACTAGTAATTTATACAAGCACAAAGCGCAATTTCTCACTCATCGTCCCTTATCTCCCTTGGAAGGAGGTGTTAATTCTCAACCAATTGCTACAAACAACTAAGCCTGGACGACTAATCCTTGACTTAATCTAGCTAATGTTAACTTAATTTATCAAGAAAGTGTCGACCCAATCCATCAAAACAAGCAACATAGAATTAAAACAGAGATCAAAGGAATACTCTAACAATTTTTCATATATAAGCACAAAATCTCACCATGATATAAGTTAAGAGATCAATTAAATTCTACATCAGAGAAAAGAAAAGGATTACTCACTCATGAATTGAGTGAGCATCCGAAGAATAAGAAGAAAACTTACAGGACTTTGGGGCGAAATCCTCCTCTTGAATAACCTAGGGTTGTCGCTGTAGACACCCCTTTTTGTCTGGTATCCTTTAGATCAAATCAATTTACTTCTCATTTTGGTCATTTTTCATGTCCAGGGGCATTTTGGTCATTTTGCATGTCCAGGGGTATTTTGGTCATTTTGAGTGCACTTTTAACTTTTATCAATTAATTCATTTTTAGTCCTCTAGATTGCATTTGAAAAAAAACACAAAAAATCTTGGCATGAGCACCTTTCTTATTTTTTGCATATTTTAAAGCCTAATTGCATTCAGTAGTTACATTTTAATCTGATTTTATTTTCTTAATTTACATAGGAGGCATAATGGTCATTTACTAGTTCATAGTTAGCATTTTTGATAAGGTAGCTTATTTATTAATCCTTCATTGTTGTAATACTAGTTGTCATTGGTAAGAAGAAGCAAAATTTGTTTTTTAGTAGCATTTAGGGTATGACATGCTCCATTTTTAGAAGGCATTTGCATATTCCATGTAGGTCCAAATTGGTGGTTTGGTTAGGCCTCATGCATTATTTTGAGTTTTAGCATTGCATACAATATATTCGATTGCATCCAAAAATACAAAAATTCGAAAAAGAAGAAGTAAAAAAGAGGGTTTCTGCTCTTCATTATATATCGATTTGCTAAATTTACATATATTACAAATAGAATAAGAGATTGCATTTTACATCTTTTTACATATACAGGGAGGTGTTTGAATTACTTGTAGCTCCATTGTCCCTGTTCATTTTCTTCTTTCTTCCCAGCAAGTTGATTGTGAGACACATTAAGCCCTCATCCTCCAAAGAACTGAGCTGTAAAAAGGGAAAAGTGCATTACCTGCAGAAGAACTAGGTGCAAAATACAAGAACCAGTGCCAATTCACTTTATATGCAGAGAGGAAATATCTCCCCAGGATTTATGCACAAACACCATTTGTCGATGAGTATGCCACAATGCAAGAGTTCAATTTAAAATACAACACAACAGGGCGACAACATAAACAAGGCAAGAGGTCACAAAGCAGCATGGATCAACAAACATCACAAACAGCCAAGAGCAAGAAGCAAGAATCATGCAGGACTACACACTACAACAAACATGCAGAGGGAGGAATACACAAGCCTGGGGAGATTTGTCTATAGGCTTTAGAGATTGAGAGGACCAAGATTAAATTCAAGGCCTCATCATCCCATCAAAGCCATAAAAAGAACAATGCATACAGCACAAGAGCATCCCAAAGCAGTGAAGCAGGATAAATGCAAATAAGAAGTCAGTAATATCAATTCAGAGAGCTAATTAAGCAAGCAATTGGTGAAGATAGCAGGCAAGTATTTGTCTCGACAGATTGACAAAAGAAAAGGAATACAAGCAATGGCAACAGTACAAGTCATTCATCATTGTCTCATAAGTATATAGGATCAGTAATGTCACATAAAATCAATAGCATAGAATCAAGCAGGCAGAGTTGCAAGGTGGTAAAAAGAATTGGCAGGCCACTCTAAACAGAAGATCATTCTAGAAGTAAATAATTCAACAAAGCAATTTTGCAGAGAGATCAAGACACAAACAGGGGATCAACATACAAATGACCAAAGGGGTGAACTTTTCAATTACATGCAGTTTTAGGCATTCATTCTCGCATCTTAGCTAATTCAGCAAGCATTCTCACAAGACCTTAAACTCCAGCATCATCACAAGCATTCAAATGACACATAAACTGTACAATGCTCCTCAGTTGGCAGAGTACTCAAGACTCTTGTGCAAAAGAAGACATTAAGGGCAAAGGAAAAGATGGAATACCTGACATAAGCCTGGAACGTGATCAGGTGCTTGATAGTGAAGATTAACTAGATGCAACTGAGTTGGTCGGAGGAAGTGAACCTTGTGAAGTATGTCATGGTTACAGAGTACTCACGGGCCTGAACCCTCATTCGACTCAAGATGCCTTGCTATCGTCTGGACGAGAAAATGAGGACCTGCAGGAAGAATTAGTTAAAATCGCAGCAGAGGCTATAGTTTCCATGTCATCATTCAGGAGGCAAGCACTTTATCAGCAATATACATACTTCCCACCAAAGTTCAAAAGAAACAGAGCAAAAGAGAGGGAAGGAATCCTACTTGAAACAACGGAATACGCGGTAGCCAAGTCAGCGCCCTGCCAAGTCAGTCCCTTAGTCATCAAATATGCAAGAAGACAAAATTCAAAAATAAGAAAAAGGGGACGAATCAAGGAAGGATAAAAAACGTGGAAGAACACAAGAAGACAAAATTAGAAAACGGACTCGGTTTTTGGCCTTAGCAAAAGGAAAACTCATTTTGAAGGTCTCACCTAACAGCTCATCAGGAGCTTGGCCCTTATCCTTAAGGCTAGGGTATTGACAGACGATATATATTCTTCGTTTTGAGAGAGAAGGGGATACGGTTTTTCAAAGCAAATTGGGGGCAAGATCTAGGGTTCTAGGGAAATTTTTGATCAATTAAAAAGGAAAACAAAAGATTGAAAGGGGCCTGGTAGTGAAAATCGGGACCAATCATTGAAGTATTGGCTTGAAAAATCACTTTGCCTCTTTTGAATCTCGATTCCTTCAAGTTTTCTTTCGGAAAATTCATTTTTTTTACGGGACTTCAAAAAAAAAGGGGCTTGTGCACCTCAGATCTAGGTTTGGTTTATGACAAAAATGATGGTTGAATATGTGGTCGATTGAGTTGCAGAAGAGTGGAAATCGAAACTAGGGTTGAAAAAGAGAGGAGGCGCTGAAGAAGAAGACGAGTTAGGGTATAAAGCCACCAGCTTTACTCAAAGCGGTGTCGTTTTGGTAAGCTTCTTTCAATTTGCTTCAATTCTCTCCCTTTATCTTTTAATTGATGTCATTTGGAGCCTGAAATACTTGATTGCTGCGATTTGGGACTGGTTATGCTTAATTCCTGCGATTACAGGCTTGTTATGCCTAAATGTTGCTATTTGATGCATGCTTGTGTTGATTTGTTTCAATCTAAGGCTTGATTGCCTTATTTTGTGATAAATTTGGTAAATTTAGCTCATTTCCACTCTTGAATGAACTTTCACATGTTAAATAAATACAAAAGCCTAGTTTTTGAATGTTTTGCTAGTGAAATTAGTGATCAGACCAAAATCATACATCTTTTTATGGTCATTTTCATATGGTTGTTAGGTATTTTATTCTTGATTATGCCTTATATTGGTTATATTTGTGTTCATAGGTGTTGACAAGAGGAAAAGTACAAAATCATCAATTTTGTACATTTTTAGGACCTTTTTGGATGATTTATGGCATAAGTATTTTCCATGGATGTTTTGGATGAAGATTGGAGCTATCATGTTCGTGATTGAAGAGCTTGAAGAGTCAATTTTATGCTTATCAAATTCATAAAGTTGATTGCTAAGAGTTTTCAAGGCAAAGGAGCAAAGATGAGTTCAATGCAAGAAGACATGTCCAAGTACCGAGCTATGACACAGCTCATCTGGGTGATCAGGCGAAACACATGGGTCTTCAGACAAACCATGTGGGCACCCAGCTGGAGTCGTGACACTGCCCACCTGGGTACTCAAGCAAACCACATGGGTGCTCAAGGCAACCATGTGGGTGCCCAGGTGGAGTCGGGGCCCTTGTTCCGCGCGTGCCCAGCAGCCAGCGTCGACACTTCCATGTCACTTCCTCTTGAAGCTACTTCAATACTTTCCAGATTTGGTGACAGTTCGGAAAAACAGCCATAACCTTTGATCTAGAGCTCCAAATGAGGCGTATGAATATGCGTTGGAAAGCTAACGCCAAGAGCTACAACTTTCGTGTTTTGGTCAAAACCCAGATCTGACGTTTTCATGGACGAAAATGCCCCTGAATTCTGCGGACAGAATCTATTTTGGGCCTGACTTGCGTTTTTAATGAATTGAGCCCATATAACTTATTTGGGTCAGCTTGAAGACATGGAGAAGAGCCCAGAACGTCCCTAGGGTTAGTCGAAGTCATCTAGAACTCTAAATTAAACTCTAGGCAGCCCCCTATATATACTCTCTTCTCCTAGAACCCTAGAACAACTTCTACACAACTTTTCTCTTCTTATTTTCTTAGGGTTTCTGCGGTTTGGAGAGGAGGCAGCTGCCTCCTCCTCTTTTCCTCTTCGGTTTGTAAGTTTTCAATCTCTCATGGATTGGAAACTCCAATTCATGAGAGGCTAAACCTTTATACTTCTTTTTTCCTAGGTATTTTTGATCAATAAATTTATGGTGAGACTTTTGTTCTTAATAATTTGATTTTTTCTGTTTAAATATGTTTTTTATCCCTATGCTTCATCTTATGTGTTCATGTTTTGATGGATTCGGTGTCCAATTTATCTTGAGATTTATGAATGCTATAGTTAGATTCAAGTTGACTCGAATTGAGTCAATGTTGGTCCAAGTGACAGTTGTAATTCTAGGAATTCTAGGTTCAATGGGATTATCAAACCTTAGAAACAATAGAAATTAGTTTTGGCAATGGTGCGAACGAAGTTTTATTAGCATGTTGGAGGGTTGAGTATTCCTCTCCTATACCAATTATTCAAGTGGAGTTGTTTAAGATGTTAAGAGGATTACTTTATTCCAATGAAAATTGATGTCTACGTCTTAGGCTATATATCGATTTGGGGGTAATTTATGATTCTTAATTGATTGCAATTTAAGTCAAATTCATGCTTTGTGTCTATGATCCATGATTTATTTGATCAAAATAATTACCTAGAGGAAAAGAAGTATGTCTTCAATTAATTGTTTTTCTTAATTTATTTTCCAAATCTTTAGTTTAGTTTTACTTAATTGTTTTCTAAGTTTGATTTTGCTATTTTGAAAACCTATAAAAAATCCCCTTTGGTAAGATTTTCTTTTGTGTAATTTGGCTTTAATTTGTTTCCACCTTCTCTGTGGGATTCGACCCCTACTTGCCCTAGCTAATAGTTAAAGGTTTGTGGGGATTTATCTTGTGGTTTGTTCAACGACCGATCACAATTTTGGCACCGTTGCCGGGGAAGGAAGGAAACAACAAGAAGATTGAAGACAACTTATTACCTAAGAATTTCTTAGCCTTATCTTTTTCTTCTTCGTTACTTTATTTTTATTTTCATTTTTATTTTTTGCTTAAGTGCTAAATTTTTCTTCTAGTCTCTATTTTCTAGGAATTAATATTTCGAGAGAATGGAGCAATCACGCACCTTAAGGGAGTTGAATTTCAATTGTGAAATGAAGCCCCACTGCATTGATTATCCAGAAGATTTATCCTACGAAATTAAGCCAGGAGTGGTCCGTCTGTTACCAATGTTTCATGGCGAACCCCATGAAAATCCTCACGAGCATTTGCAACGTTTCTTCATCAAATGTGTTATGATTAGGATGCCTGAAGAGCAAGCAAAGCTTCGAGCTTTTCCAATGACCTTGGAAGGTAAAGCAATAAAATGGTATTGGAGTCTGCCATCAAAGTCGATTACTTCTTGGAAGGAAATGGAGAGAGCATTCTTGAACCAATACTTTCCAGAAGCAAAACGCGCCGATGTTAGAAGAAGAATCAACTCTTGTCGACAATTACCTAATGAGAAGTGGTTTCAATATTGGGAAAGGTACAACAAGATTTGTGAAAGCTGCCCCTACCACAACATAAGCGAGGAACTCTTGATACGACAATTCTATGATGGATTGTTTTATGAAGATCGAGTCTACATTGATGCAACTAGTGGAGGTAGCTTGACATTCAAAACACCTAAAGAAGCAAGGAAGCTGCTCAACATCATGACAGAAAATATCCATCAATTTAGCACATCTGAAGAGATTCTCAAGCCTAATGAACCAGAGTCTAAACCATTATTCCGCCAAGAAATGAGAGAAATGAAAGAGGTGGTACAATCACTCGCAACAGAAAGGGACAAAGCATATCAGTTGCTTAGCAGGCAAATTGTTGATCAACATGATACCATTGTCAATTTGATGCGCTATGTGATTGCGAATCAAGGGATCAATCATCATCAACAACCCTCTTTGCAAACACCTTTGAACATGGCTCAAGGACAAGAGACCAACATGGAATTTGACAATGGATTGAACAATGCGCAAAGATATGGGATCAATTCGATGGGAATGGAAGACAATCAACCAAAGGTTGCAAAAGAGATGGAGTCACCAGAGACCCCATTTCCTTTCTCTACACCACCAATTGAGCAGGTTCTTCCTACCCCTGAAACGAAACCATCACCAACTGTCATACCCCATGTGCAAATGCTAAGTGATGAGAAGATTTCTGTGAAGAGTGCGGATGAAAAGAAGCAAGATTTTGGGACGAACTCAACTTCATCTCCAACAATTTTTCAAGATCCACCAAGGAAGAAGAGGGAAACAAAGAAGAAAACGATGCCACCCAATGATTGTCCAGCACCGTTTCCTCAACTACTTGAGCCACAAAAGACATGCAGTGGAGAAAGCCAACTCGATTCACTTCAAAAGTGGAAGGTAAACATCCCTCTAATTGCTGCAATCGAACAAGCTCCCATGGAACAATGGAAGATGGTAGATGGATTGCTAAAGACTACACGAAGGGATCATGAGGCAAAAATTGAAGCTACATTTTCATGGGAGGAACCAACCTATTCTGAACCAAGCACGATGGAAGGTGAATTTCATGAAATTGTTGTCCCAATCATGAAGGAAATTGAAGAGGTTTTAAGCATAACAATGGATGATTTGGAATCACAAGAGCTTAATGCGCAAGAACCCATTCAATTTTTCTTCAATGATGAAGATGATACCCCATGCATGGTCTGCATCCCTACAACACCAAAGGAGACTCCCAAGTTTGTGCAAGAAGAAAAGGAAGCACCAAAAGAAGATATCGAGATGGATATTCCTCCAACTTCTCCACCAAAGATTGCCAAGCACAAGGAAGAGCCACCAAAAGATGAGCACTTTGGACATCCTAAAGAGTTGAAAGATCTTGTTGATAACCAAGTTTTGGAACCTATAAATCCAAATTTATTGGAGGTCAACAAATTTCTTGAACATGAAAGTTATGGAGAAAAGGAATGGATATCCATGGATCAATTCCTTTTGAAGGATGAGGAGATTAACCAAGAGGACACTTCACAAGGGCAAGAAAGAGACGATGCCAATCAAAGATGCCGAAAGCTCTCATTGCATCAACCTCTAACGGCAACACAAATGGCATTGTCATTCATAGCCATTCATGGAGTCGCTCTCAACAAAATTGGTGAATTCTTTCCTTATCTCCTATTTTGTTCCTCTTATTTCTGTGCTCATATTCTTCATATCTCGTCATATCTACTTTTTGCTTTGAAGTGGTATGACCCACCTTAACAAAGGGAGATGGAGGAAAGTCTAGCCAAAGACAATAATGAAAGGCGCTTATTGGGAGGCAACCCAATTTTCTAACCCTTTTGATTGTTTTTGTTTTTGATGAATATCCATGATATTACTTTTTCTTTGGAGATAGATGTAAATACAAGCTTATGGCAAGTTTTCCTTGTCAAAATCATCAAAGATATGTTGATCTTAGACCTTACATTATTGATTGGAGTGATTTTATGCATAGTTGATTTGAATCTTATGGTCTTTGTATTTTTACTAACTTATATTGCATTTGATTAGAAAATGTAGATTAAATTCCTAATTTGTTAGAAGTACTCTGTTTTCTAAAGTTTGATGTTTATAGTCAAAGTTTTCATAATTTTTGTGGGTATCGTTCTAGTTAAGAAAACCCTCAGGTGACATCACACCTCCTAAGTACCTCTATCAGTCTTAGGTTGAAATGGCTTGCGTCACGAGCTAAGTGCCGCCGTACACCTACGAAAGTGGAATCAATACATTGTTTAGTTTAGAACTAACTTTTGTTTTCTTAGAATTTTTAGCATTAGTTTGCTAGGGACTAGCAAAGCTTGAGTGTGGGGAAATTATGATCAGACCAAAATTATACATCTTTTTATTAGCTTTTTCCTATGCTTTTTGAGTATTTTATACTTGATTATGCCTTATATTGGTCATATTTGTGTTCATAGGTGTTGACAAAAAGAAAAGTGTAAAATCATCAATTTTGTACCTTTGTAGAACCTTTTTGGATGATTTATGACAGAAATATTTTCCAATGAAGTTTTGGATGAAGAATGGAGCCATCATGTTCGTGATTGAAGAGCTTGAAGAGTCAATTTTATGCTTATCAAAGTCATAAAGTTGATTCCTTGGTGTTTTCAAGGCAAAGGAGCAAAGACAAGTTCAAGGGAAGAAGATATGTCAAGGTGATGAGCTATGACACAGCCCATCTGGGTGATCAGGCAAAACACATGTGCCTTCAGACAAACCATGTGGGCACCCAGCTGGAGTCGTGACACTGCCCACCTGGATTATCAAGCAAACCACATGGGTGTTCAAGGCAACCATGTGGGCGCCCAGGTGGAGTCGGGGTCCTTGTTCTGCGCGCGCCCAGCAGCCAGCGTCGATACTTTCATGTAACTTCCTCTTGAAGCTACTTCTATACTTTCCAGATTTGGCGACAGATCGGGAAAACAGCTATAACTTTTGATTCAGAGCTCCAAATGAGACGTATGAATATGCATTGGAAAGCTAACTCAAAGAGCTACAACTTTCTTGTTTTGGTCGAAGCCCAGATCTGACGTTTTCATGGACGAAAATGGCAAAATGCTCAATTTGGGGGCCAAACGTTTGCCGCGATGCTCGATTTGGGGCCAAACGTTTCAATTTAAACAAAAAAGGGCCAAACGTTTTCGGACCTGCTCAATGTGGGACTTTTTCTGACGGTACTGGGGATTTGAAATACACGCGCCGTTAAAGTCCTTTTATTTTTGCCACATCGATTTTATCTAGCCACCTGTAATTTATTTTGTAATTTCTTTTATAGATATATTAAAATAAAGATTGAAATATATTAAAAAAACTGAGAAAAAAACAGTAGCCAACAAATCCACCGTAATGGCCAAAAAGAAAAACAAATCCACCACAAGGAAAGAAGACAACGTAGACTGAACTTCATGTTCGATATGGTAGCAATTCATCTTCTCCACAAAGTTCGCTATATCCATTTCAATCACAAACTATAAAAACACAAACCTATTTCTTTCAACTACTAAATTCATCAGCTAAACGGAAACAGAGACTGAACTTGCGGCAAAAACAGAGACTAAATTTGCAGCAAAAACAACACAAAGAATGGACCCTAGCAACCTGCAATCTATAGCAACAAAAAAAAAATCCAACGTTTCCATTTGAAATTTCCAAGGTTTGCCGCTTAAAAAAAACTTTCTTCCTTGAAGAATTTAAAGGATAACCAATGTTGGAAATTTTTTGCTTTTGTGTGCTTAACAATGGCATCTGTGTTTTTTGGGTTCTGAAAAAATGAAACGGACACTCACCTGAGTCGAATTTCAATCTTTATTTGCCACACTTCGCTTCTTCAACAGAGACTTCGAACAAATTCTCAATAAAACCTTCTGAAATTGAAGAAAAAAAAAATCCTAAATTGCTTCAAATCCTTAAGCCCAAATCAACCCATTATTATCAAAATCCTTAAACCGAATTGAAACCCCAAATTAATTCAAACACCCTTAAACCAAGATGAGTTGGATATCTTGAAAAAGAAAAGGAGAATTCCATGAGTCGGCTCTGTTTATCCAAAAAAAACTAAACGATATTGCAAGAATTAAAAAAATTTAAGCTTTTTTATTACTCTTCTCATATTTCTTTGCAGCTTCAATATTCCTCTTCCCCTCCTTAAGTTTGTCAACACAATCCTTTGTTGCTTGCCCATCTTAATAGACAATAGCCTTAGCACAGAATTATTTTGATGAGTTTTCATTTTTGAAAAAAAAAAAAATACAAGGAACCAGCTGCCTCCAAAAAGAAGGAGAAGAAGAAAATTGCAGCTAAAGACAAGAACCCTAGAACCGAGAGAGAGAGATGAGGTAGGTGAAAAAAAATAGCTTTTAATTTAAATAAATTTACTTTATTCTAATGACATTTTTTTTTCCAAAAATCCACATAATCTGGACTGTTTTGCCACGTGTCTTGTTCACTCTCCATTAACAGCGCGTGTATTTCAAATCCCCAGTACCGTCAGAAAAAGCCCCACATTGAGCAGGTCCGAAAACATTTGGCCCTTTTTTTGTTTAACTTGAAACGTTTGGCCCCAAATCGAGCATCGCGACAAACGTTTGGCCCCAAATCGAGCATCGCGACAAACGTTTGGCCCCAAATTGAGCATTTTGCCGATGAAAATGCCCCCGAAGTCTGCGGACAGAATCTGTCTTGGGCCTGACTTGCGTTTTTTATGAATTGAGCCCATATAACTTATTTGGGTCAGCTTGAAGATATGGAGAACAACCCAGAAACGTCCCTAGGGTTAGTTTAAGTCATCTATAACTCTAAATTAAACCCTAGGCAGCCCCCTATATATACCCTCTTATCCTAGAACCCTAGTACACAGACATAGATAACAACTTACACACATACAATGTTCTTAGCTTTTTGCGGTTTTGAAGAGGAGGCTGCCGCCTCCCTCTTCTCTTCCTATTTTCTTTGTAAGTTTTCCAGCCTCTCATGGATTGGAAACAATCCATGAGTAGCTAAACTCTTATACTTCTTTTCCTTAGGTATTTTTGATCAATGAATCTATGGTGAGACTTTTGTTCTTAATAATTTGATTTTTCTGTTTGAATATGTTTCTTATCCCTGTACTTCATCTTATGTGTTCATATTTTGATGGATTTGGTGCGCAACTTATCTTGAGATTTATGAATGCTATAGTTAGATTCAAGTTGGCTTGAGTCAAGCTAATGTTGGTCCAAGTGACAATTGTTAATTCTTGGTGTCCTAGGTTCAATGGGATTATCAAACCTTGTTGAAATCTATAGGCCGAGATGGTAATAGATGTAGATGAGTTTGGTATTGATTTATCATGCATGCGGAAAAGTAAATCTTAATGCTTGTTCTATGATTCTTCCCAGGGGGATGCTTGATTGGAAACAATAGAAATTGGTTTAGATGCGGATTGATTTTATTAGCATGTTGGAGGGTTGAGTATTCCTCTCCTATACCAATTATTCAAGTGGAGTTGTTTAAGATATTAAGAGGATTATTTTATTCCATTGAAAATTGATGTCTACGTCTTAGGCTATATATCGATTTGCGGTAATTTATGATTCTTAATTGATTGCAATTTAAGTCAAATTAATGCTTTGTGTCCATGATCCATGATTTATTAGATCAAAATAATTACCTAAAGGAGAAGAAGTATGTTTTTAATCCATTGTTTTTCTTAAACTATTTTCTTAATCTTTAGTTTTGTTCTATTTTATTGTTTTCTAATTCAATTTGGCTATTTTGAAAAACCCATAAAAATCCCCTTGGTAAAACTTTCTTTAGTGTAATTTGGATTTAATTTGTTTTCACCTTCTCTGTGGGATTCGACCCCTACTTGCCCAAGCTATTAGTTATTGGTTTGTGGGGATTTATTTTGTGATTGCTCAACGACTCGATCACAATTTTGGCGCCGTTGCCGGGGAAGGAAGGAAGCAAAAAGAAGATTGAAGACAAATTACTACCTAAGAATTTCTTACCCTTATCTTTTTATTTTTTCGTTATTTTTCTTTTTCTTTTATTTTTGTTTATTTTTCTTAGTTACTTTTAATTGTTGAATTTTTCGTTTAAGTTTTTTCTAGGAGTTGTATGCCAAATACAAGGGGGAGTGGTACTAAAAACTATAATTCAATCCTGAGCTTGAACGTACACTCTTTACACTAAGGAGGGATAATTTGACTCGAGAACAAGGATGAGATTCGTCAACACCAAGTTCTCAATGTAGTTCTCCACGTTCCACCACTTCTGCTTCAACTTTGGAACCACAACCCCCAAGAGAAAACATGGCCGAAAGAGACAACAATGATGCTTGGACTTTGATCGAGAACATGGCTGCAAACACACAACAATTTGGTACTCGCGAGAGTTGTGCACAAAGAGATGGAAACATAAGAAAGATCAGTGAAGTCTCAACCCATTCCTCTACATTGGAGCAACGTGTTGAAGAGACAAATCAACAAATTGCTTTGCTCACTGATTTGTTTAAATCGAACTTTTGAAGTGTGCCAAGTTTGGTCGAAGACAATGTTGAAGAAGTCAATGCTTTAGGAATGCAAGAGGGATTTCAAAGGAAGCAAGAGCCATTTCCAAGAAGCTACTATTCTTATGGGAACCAAGGTACTTACCAAGCAAGGCCAAACAACTATCCAAGGCCTAATTTTCAGCCATCTTCATATTATTCTGAAGGAATGCAACAAATGAAAGAGAACATGGAGATCATAAGGAAGAAAATAGGTCAATTGGCAAGTGATGTGAGTGAGCTCAAAGCACAAAGCCAAAACAAGATCCCATCTCAATCAAAAGTGCCTCCTATGGAAAATGTGAATGCTATTACCTTGAGAAGTGGAAAGGAGTTGGAAGAACCATATCCAACTAAGCCCACAATGGATGAAGGGAGAAGCAAGAACGAAGAGGAATTGCATGTGCTAGTGGAAGAAGTCGAGATTGAAGATGAAGCCAAGGAAACTTCTGCTGTCAAGCCCAAATTGGATTCAAAGAAGGAGCCTTTTCCAATGAAATTCAAGAGATCAAAGAAAGAAGATGATGATCAAGACATCTTGGAAATTTTTCGAAAGGTCGAGGTCAACATCCCACTTCTTGATGCAATTAAACAAGTGCCAAGGTATGCAAAGCTTCTCAAGCAATTGTGTACAAACAAGAAGAGGTTACAAGGTAAGTGCAAGGATCCAGGTATGTTTTTAATTACTTGTTCAACTGGAAATAAGATCATTGAAAATGCTATGCTTGACTTAGGAGCATCTTTGAGTGTCATGCCTTATTCTTTCTATCAAACTTTGAATATTGGTCCTTTAAAATACACTGATGTTGTTCTTCAATTGGCTGATGGATCTTTGGTACATCCCAAGGGTGTGCTAGAGAATATTTTAATTAAAGTGCAACACTTAATTTTTCCTATTGACATTTTTGTTATGGAAATGGAAGGCAATGACCTATCTTATAAGGAAGACCTTTCCTAAGGACCTCTCCCACCAAGATCGATGTTTTCGATGGTTCATTCACAATGGAATTTGATGGTGAAGTTATTCACCCTAAAATTTCATTTAATTTATCTTTGAAAACTAATGATTTTGTTTGTGTAGTGGAAAAGTGGGTAAAGAAAGAATTAGGTGAAGCATCTTCATCCATGACAAGAGAGCAAATTGCAAAGGGGAGACAAAGGATTACAAGTTTTCGACAACGCAAGGATGAGAATTTTTACCTAGCATGGGAGAGATTCAAGAAACTTTGCGCCGATTGTCCTCAACATGCTATACCTCAAGGAATTTTGATCGAATATTTCTATCAAGGATTAGGAGTTGATGATCAAATTCTTGTGGATAATATCAATGACATACCCTTGTTCGGTCGTACTTGTGAAGACGCATACGAACAATTGGAAGCTTTGACTCAAGCAATTGCACCTCCAAGTTGGACAAAGAAGAAAAACAAGGAAAATCTTGGAGAAAGAGGCAAAATTTCCACCAACAAGCGTGAAGATGTCAACAAGGATATGTAGGGAGCTCGAGAGAAGTTACTCAAATTCGAAGAAGCCATACTTGAACTTTTCAAAGCCATGAGTGACACTCTCAACATCATCGCAGACTTATTGAAGGAGCACACTCAACGTTCCTTCACACATGGAGAATAAGAGTCCTCGAGGATGTCTAGCCAAAGACAATAAATGAAGGCGCTACTTGGGAGGCAACCCAAAAAACTAACATCTATCGTTCTTTTTAATTTTCTTTCTATTAGTTTTAGATCATTTTGCATTTTCATGTTTTGAATTTTCTTTGTAGATTCAAATTGAGGAGCATTACAAGCAAATGGAGACAAGTGGAGGAAGCACACTTGAAGATAGCAAATGGAGCATATGCTTGCAAAAATAGAGAAGCTTCCTTAACTCCCATTTAATTTCATATGCTTTGATTGTTGATTGATGCATAATGAGATTGATTGTTTACTCCTTGAATTGAATTGTTTTTCATGTGTATCATTGTATATATAATTATCTCATGCATATCATGCATATAGAATCGTGAGTGATAAGAGCCTAAGGTACCTCTTTGATGGTTATCAAGTGGAAATTTTGGTAAGAGATAAGTGTTCTTGGATTGAAAGATTTTTGGGAATCTTTGTGAAAGTTTGGATAATAGTAAGAGTTAAAGTTGGAAGTAAGTTTGGAAGCAAAAAATGCAAGGGGAAGCACAAAGGAGCGAAAACCCGATTCCAGATGGGCCCTAGGCAGATTGCCTGTGCACCCACCTCGAAAGCCACAGCCCCCAGCTGCCCTGCAGCAAGCCAGCACCAGCACTAGAGCCCAAGTCTAGCTGGGCGCCCAGGCAGTTTGTCTGAACCCCCAGCTAGAAAGCCTGAGCACCCAGATGCCGGCACTAAGCTAGGACAGTGCCGACCATCCAAGTGGCAAGCCGAGCTTCTCAACTCCCAACAGCCACATCCAAATTCTCACACTATAAATATCACCCATCACCCATCTTCAATTCTCCAACACCCATCTCCAATCCCAAACCTATTTCATTTTTCTTCTACTACATTTATTCACAAATTCACTCACTTTAATCATCAATTTCACTATTTCATCACTTACAAATCATTTCTTTCATCTTTTTATCACCCCAAAACACTTACCCATTAGATTATCCAACAATTTTTCCATCAAATTCCTCAAATTTTCAAATTTTCAAGTTTTGGAAAAGTTGTAGATTTCTTTGGTTTTTTGTTTGTAAGTGGTTAGAAAGGAGGTAAGAGATCATTTTGGAGTTGACTGAAGAGTATTTCAGCATTGGGAAGTGCTACATTAGATCTTCAAGAGAAATTTTTCAAGAAACCCTACAAGGTTACCTAGTGCCCACCAAGTGTTCGAAAAAATGTCAAGGAGAGTGAGAACAAGAGCTTCAACATCATAGGCCCCACCAAATGAGGAAGACAATGCCGCTCAACCATTCCTTGATGTGCCGCCACCAATTTTTGTTGACAATGATTGTAGAGAGTGGTATGGAGCAAGGTATAACAATTCTTTCATCATAGAGAAAGTACTTCCAACCAACATTGATCAAGAACTTGGAGTTGGCCCCTTGTTTGTCAATAGAGGATGGGAGTCACTTCTTCAAGTGGATGGATACTACTACCCCGATTTGGTGAAGTAATTCTATGCAAATATGGACAAGGATCGTGATGGATATGAGTACACCATCAACACAATCCTGAAAGGTAAATACATTGTGGTTGATGAGGAATATTTGTGTCAATTTCTTGGCTTGCATAATGAGGGTAGTATGTTCTATTTCACTTATGTTGATAGAGAACAAAAGACCGCTACCGAGAGTACATGGAAAAGGAATGATGCTTTGAGAAGATTTAACATTCCTCTTGGTATGGACAACCAAGGTAATAGGGAAGTGAAGGTCAAGTACATGAAACAAAAGGATAGACTTATGTGTTATTTGCTACATCATAATGTCATTCCTATGAGTAGTAACAAGCATAAGCTTCGCATTGAAGACTTCTATGTTGTGGATAAGCTTTGTCATGGATTAGGTCATTGTGATGTAATACCAATGACTAGGTTGTTGCTCTCAAGGATGTGGGAAGTTGTCAAACCCACCTATGATGATAAGACCTTTGTTTTTCCATTGTTGATTAGCAAGATTTTGATTAATGAAGGAGTTGAAGTCGATGGTGAATTACGCTTCAACAACGAAGGCAATGTCATCAATGTAAGTTGTTTAAGTCATTTGGGTATTAAGAGGCGAGTCATTGCCAATCGTGCACATTGGTACAATGTACATCGAAGGACTTATGAGCAAGGACTTGAACAACCACATGTGGAAGGACAACCACCCTTGGAAGTTGATGAAGAGAATTTCCAAGAGCTACCTATGAGACAATTCCAACAACTTATGGTTCAAGAGATGAGGCAACATAGAAGTAAGATGAGAGCTTACATGGAGC
>AWUE01022979.1:0-12574 GCA_001974825.2 Corchorus olitorius
TTCATATGTTTTGCATTTTATCATGACATTGCATGCATTTTTCTTTTATTTGTGTTTTTAATTTGTATTTGTCTCATGTTTATTTTAGATCTTATATGAGACTTAAGTATTTGGATGCTACTGATTGATATTATGTTTGGACTAATTAGCTAAGATTGAGCTTCGACTTTCTTTGTGAATTAATCTCACATGTATTTAATCAATTCGATTGCCCCACTTATTGTGTTTTGGTTGCTAGTGAATGATTATTTGATTTGTCTATAATCTTGGGTCTTCTTTATAAGTCAAATTTATCATTTTGCACTTACTTTTCCAAAAAATTTCAAAAGAGATCATTGAATTTTTTTGCCAAATTACTAGCACAACACACATTGAGGACAATGTGTCTTTTAAGTGTGGGGGAGGTATTAGTCTATTTGAAAGATCCTATTTTTCTATTTTTCTTATCTTATTGACTAGAGATAAATTTTTCAAAATTTTTGAAGAAAATTGAAATTGTTTTGTATTTCTAATAAGTTTTGATTTAATTTCCATGAGTATAGTCTTGTGTAATACTAATTTGGTTTAAATACAATTCAAAGTATTTTTCAAATTTTCTTATGTATAATTTCATTCTTTGATTGAGAAGTGTAATTATAAGGTTTTTCATGCCCAAAAATGGTTTGACTAGTGTATTACTTCTAGAACTTGTGTTGAATCTTGTGTACATTTATAGAAGTATGTCATGGATATGTCAAAAACAAAGTGTGGGGGTATGAAGGGTAGCTAAAATCTTTTAAAAGAAGTGTTTTCATGAAAGAGGAGAAGAGATACTTCTGATATTTCCATAGTTGCCACTTTTTAATAAAAATAATAATAATAATAATAAGGTTAGTAACCTTAAAAGAGGATTAGAGGCATGGAATGCGGAAGTATTGTCCCTCTGAAAAAAAAAGAGTGTTAGTAACCTCAGAAGAAAAAGGGAGTTAGTAACCACTAAATCATGAACACTTCTAAGGTTAGTAACCTTACTTTCTTAAAAATAAGCTACTCTTTTAGCCCATTCTAATTTTTGATGAATATCCATGATATTACTTTTTCTTTGGACATAGATGTAAATACAAGCTTATGGTAAGTTTTCCTTGTCAAAATCATCAAAGGTATGTTGATCTTAGACCTTACATTATTGATTGGATTGATTTTATGCATAGTTGATTTGAATATTATGGTCTTTGTATTTTTACTAACCTATATTGCATTTGATTTGAAAATGTAGATTAAATTCTTAATTTGTTAAAAGTACTCTGTTTTCTAAAGTTTGATGTTTCTAGTCAAAGTTTTCATAATGTTTGTGGGTATCGTTCTAGTTAAGAAAACCCTCAGGTGACATCACACCTCCTAAGTACTTATATCAGTCTTAGGTTGAAATGGCTTGCGTCACGAGCTAAGTGCCGTCGTACACCAACGAAAGTGGAATCAATACATTGTTTAGTTTAGGACTAACTTTTGTTTTCTTAGGATTTTTAGCACTAGTTTGCTAGGGACTATCAAAGCTTAAGTGTGGGGAAAATATGATCAAACCAAAATCATACATATTTTTATTAGCTTTTTCCTATGCTTTTTGAGTATTTTATACTTGATTATGCCTTATATTGGCCATATTTGTGTTCATAGGTGTTGACAAGAAGAAAAGTGCAAAATCATCAATTTTGTACCTTTGTAGAGCCTTTTTGGACGATTTATGCCACAAATATTTTCCAAGGAATTTTTGGATGAAGAATGGACCCATCATGTTCGTTATTGAAGAGCTTGAAGAGTCAATTTTATTCTTATCAAAGTCATAAAGTTGATTGCTTGGTGTTTTCAAGGCAAAGGAGCAAAGACAAGTTCAAGGCAAGAAGATATGTCAAGGTGATGAGCTATGACACAGCCCATCTGGGTGATCAGGCAAAACACATGGGTCTTCAAACAAACCATGTGGGCACCCAACTGGAGTCGTGACACTGCCCACCTGGGTTATCAAGCAAACCACATGGGTGTTCAAGGCAACCATGTGGGCACCCAGGTGGAGTCAGGGTCCTTGTTCCACGCGCGCCCAGCAGCCAGCGTCGATACTTTCATGTCACTTCCTCTTGAAGCTACTTCAATACTTTCCAGATTTGGCGACAGTTCGGGAAAACAACTATAACTTTTAAATTCAGAGCTCCAAATGAGACGTATGAATATGCGTTGGAAAGCTAACTCCAAGAGCTACAACTTTCCTATTTCGGTCGAAGCCCAGATCTGACGTTTTCATGGACGAAAATGCCCCTGTAGTCTGCGGACTGAATCTGTCTTGGGCCTGACTTGCGTTTTTTATGAATTGAGCCCATATAACTTATTTGGGTCAGCTTGAAGATATGGAGAACAGCCCAGAATGTCCCTAGGGTTAGTTTAAGTCATCTATAACTCTAAATTAAACCCTAGGCAGCCACCTATATATACCCTCTTATCTTAGAACCCTAGTACACACACATAGATAACAACTTACACAAATACAATGTTCTTAGCTTTTAGAGGTTTTGTAGAGGAGGCTGCCGCCTCCCTCTTCTCTTCCTATTTTCTTTGTAAGTTTTCCAGCCTCTCATGGATTGGAAACAATCCATGAGTAGCTAAACTCTTATACTTCTTTTCCTTAGGTATTTTTGATCAATGAATCTATGGTGAGACTTTTGTTCTTAATAATTTGATTTTTTAGTTTGAATATGTTTCTTATCCCTGTACTTCATCTTATGTGTTCATATTTTGATGGATTTGGTGCGCACCTTATTTGGTGCGTACTTCAATGAATCTACGTCTTAGGCTATATATTGATTTGGGGTAATTTATGATTCTTAATTGATTGCAATTTAAGTCAAATTAATGCGTTGTGTCCATGATCCATGATTTATTAGATCAAATTAATTACCTAAAGGAGAAGAAATATGTTTTTAATCCACTGTTTTTCTTAAACTATTTTC
This sequence comes from Corchorus olitorius, assembly GCA_001974825.2. NCBI lineage: Eukaryota > Viridiplantae > Streptophyta > Magnoliopsida > Malvales > Malvaceae > Corchorus > Corchorus olitorius. Next base: position 2,979 of record AWUE01022979.1, read on the forward strand.
TTAATCTTTATTTTTATTCTATTTTATTGTTTTCTAATTCGATTTGGCTATTTTGTAAAACCCAAACCCATAAATCTCCTTGATAAGACTTTCTTTAGTGTAATTTGGATTTAATTTGTTTCCACCTTCTCTGTGGGATTCGACCCCTACTTGCCCTAGCTATTAGTTATTGGTTTGTGGGGATTTATTTTTTGATTGCTCAACGACTCGATCATCAATCAAGACAAAACAATGCAAATGAAATTAAAAAGATAGAGTTAAAGAAAGCGTCTTTGTTTGTAGGCATAAGCTCCATTCGCGAATCATTGCTTCTGAAACTTGACTCCTTTTGAATTCATCTTGCAATTGTCCAAATTAAGCTCCATTTGCTTTCCTTCGGTTCCTTCATGTGAAATCATTGGGTTGCCTCCCAATAAGCGCCTTTGGCTAGACTGCCTTAAAGAAATTATTCTTCAAGGGTGAAGGAACTATGGATATATTCCTTCAACAAGTCCACAATGATCTTGAGAGTATCATTGATGGTTTTGAGAACTTCAAGTTGAATTTTATCAAGACTTGAAATCATCAAGGGGTATGTTTCAGCTCGGAATGGTGATGGCATGGGCATGGTCAGTGGTGCCACGGTGGTGGCATGGCTTGAAAAGCATTCGGCCGGTAATGGCACGGTGATGGCCGGTCCTAACTCGGTGAAGACTCGAGGTATCTCGGTGGATGGCCGGTAGTGGCCTGATGGTGGTGCGGTGATGCGCCAATTTCACATCACTTAAAGACTCAAAACACAAATATTATCAAAATAGCATATATTTAAGCATAAATGTATCCAAAACATAGTAAAATAGCCATAAAAATAGGGTCTTTTTTAGCTCAATCATATTTCCCCCACACTAAATCTTTGCTAGTCCCTAGCAAACTAGTGTAGAAAACTATGAACTTACTAAACTTGAACATAAAAACAACCCTATAATCTTAAATTAATGCAAATCAAAATTCCATCTTAATTTAAAATTTTCAAAAACTTTGAATGCATACACATATTAAGGATCAATGAAATTATGAAATCAAAATAACAAAGAATCATAAGAGCACTCAATTCAAAAGATCAACAAATAGCAAGCATCTTTATTCTTAAGTAACCATAATTAAAGTAGTTCTAATCACTTACCATTCATTACATCCTATAACTACTTCTTTCCATAAGCTTATGTCTTCATCTTTATCTCCATTACTCAAAGGAACGCATATCATGGATACAAGTCAAGGGTTTTCGTGGGTTATAATAGATTTTCAAAGGGTAATTGATTTTTAGAAAATTGAGGTTACTAACCTCGAAGTGTTCATGATTTGGGGTTACTAACTCCCATTTTTGAGGCTACTAGCACTCTAGAAGGACTATTTTTTTTTTCTCAGAGGGACAATATTTCTGCAATTCCATGCCTCTTATCCTCTTTCCAAGGGTTACTAACTCCTTTTGTTAAAGAAAAGAGTGACAACAATGGATTGATTTTTTTTTAAATGTATGCAGAAATACCTCTTCTCCTCTTGCATGAAAACACTTGTTTTTATGAAAACAATTTTTTTTAACTACCCTTTTATATAAGTTGTCCCCCACACTTGTTCTTGACATATCCATAACACACTTTCATAATTGTAATTTCAATAAAAATTAAACACAAGTTCTAGAAATAGGCAATCATAGAAATAATGAACAATAAAATCATATCACAGACTCTAATTATACCTAATCTAAGAAATAAGATATTTCGCTATAAATCAATCAATCAAATAAAACATTCTTAAAAATTCTAAGCATTCTTCAATCATAATTAAATCAAATCAATTTATACATGCAAAATTTTCAAAATTTTCGAAAAAATTATGGCATATTTTAATGATGCATGCAGACTCCCTACTAGACTAGACTCTCTCCCCCACACTGAAAAGACACTTTGTCCTCAATGTGGAAACACATAAGAAATTAACACAAACAATTGATATTATGCATGCTCATGTGGTGTATTTAAATGCAGAAAATAAAAACTAACACTAAAAATTAACTCACATCAAAGAATGGGCAAGCAATCAAAGCAATAATCAATCAAGACAAAATAATGCTAGGAAAATTAAAAAGATAGAGTTAAAGAAAGCTTCTCTGTTTGTAGGCATAAGCTCCATCCGTTTCTGCAACTGGACTCCTTTCGAATTCATCTTGCAATTGTCCAAATTAAGCTCCATTTGCTTTCCTTCGGTTCTTCATGTGAAATCATTGGGTTGCCTCCTAATTGCGCCTTTCTTTAAGGTCTTTGGCTAGACTGCCTTAAAGAAATTATTCTTCAAGGGTGAAGGAATTATGGATATATTCCTTCAACAAGTCCACAATGATCTTGAGAGTATCATTGATGGTTTTGAGAATTTCAAGTTGAATATTATCAAGACTTGAATTCATCAAAGTTGATGTGGTGGCTTGGAATGGCGATGGCACGGGCATGGCCGGTGGTGGCACGGTCTATGGATGGCTTGCAAAGCATTTGGCCGGTAATGGCACGATGATGGCTGGTCCTAGCTTGGTGAAAACTCGAGATGGCTCGGTGGATGGCCGGTTGTGGCTTGGCAGTGGCGCGACATTGGCCGAATATGGCCGGGTAGAAGCATAGGATGGCCGGGTAGTGGCCGGTCTGGACTAGGAAGTTGGCGCGGCTGGTGCAGCGTTGGCCGAAGTATGGCCGAGCAGGTGGCTCGGCTAAGGCCTGGGATGGCGTGGATGGCTGGGCGTGGGGCTCGGGTGGCCAGGCCATGGCCGGTGGTATGCGGGCCATGGGTGAGGATGGCCGGGCCACAGCTGGGCAATGGCCGGCTGAGTTAGCTCGATCATGTCCTTGGGCATCTTCCTCTGGTGCTTTGACTTCCATCTTCTGCTTCTCTCCTTGTGGCTTAACTCCTTGCTTGTTGGCTTCTCTGGGTGGTGGAACTCGCGGAATCAAGGAATTTAATGTTTGAGCAAAAGTTTCCAACACCAAGTATGCATGATCAGGGGCATTATCAAGCAAAGGGATTGTAGATAGTGTATCAACAACCATTTGATCAGAAACTCTTAATCCTTGATAAAAGTATCGGACCAAACGTTCTTTGCTGAAGCTATGTTGAGGGTAATCAGCACAAAGTTCCTTGAATCTCTCCCAATATTGAGAAAAATCCTTCTCATTGCGTTGCTGAATGGTGAACATCTTCTGTCTCCACTTGAAAATCTGATCAGATGTCATCGATGAAGAGTCTTCTCGGGCTCTTTTCTCAACACTTTTAACACTCACAACACAAACAAACTTGTTAGGATTCAATGGCGATTGAGATGAAATTCTAGGGTGGATTATATCACCATTGAATTCCATGGGCAATGAACCATCGAATACATCAATTTTAGTGTGAAAAGTTCTTAGGAAAGGTCTTCCTAATAAAAGAGGACATTGATCTTTCGAATGTTCCATCTCCATGACAAAGATGTCAATAGGAAAAATCAAGTGTTCAACTGTTATTAAGAAATTCTCTAGAACACCTTTGGGATGAACCAAAGATCCATCAGCTAACTGCAGAATCACATCAGTATTTTTCAAAGGACCAAGATTTAAAGATTGATAAAAAGAAAAAGGCATTACGCTTAAAGATGCACCTAAATCTAGCATAGCATTCTCTATAACACTTCTCCTAATAGAACAAGTAATAGAAAACGTACCTGGATCCTGGCACTTAGGAGGTAAATTCTTTTGAAGCACAGCAGAGACATTAACTCCAGCACTTACCTTACCTTGTAACATTTTCTTGTTGGTACAAAGTTGCTTAAGTAACTTTGCATAATTTGGAATTTGTTGAATAGCATCAAGAAGTGGGATATTGACCTCAACTTTTCGAAGTATCTCCAAAATATCTTGATCATCATCTTCTTTCTTTGACTTCTTCAATCTTGATGGAAATGGTATGGCGGCATCTACCTTGGAAGCAGTCTTCTTGGTGGTTGCGCCATCTTTTCTGGGTTCATCTTCAATCTCGATTTCTTTGGCGAGCACTTGCAATTCTTCTTCTTTGGTGTAGCTCGGCTCTCCTTCATCTTGTGCGGCATGGGTAGGAAAAGGGTTTTCCAACTCTTTTCCACTCCTTAAGGTGATTGCACTTACATTCTCCTTAGGAGGTACCTTTGGTTGTGATGGGATCCTTTGTTGACCTTGTGTCTTGAGTTCACTCATGTCACTAGCCAATTGACTGATTTGTTTCCTCATCATCTCCATAGCTTCTCTCATTTGTTGCATCTCGACAGCTTGTGAAGATTGTTGGAAATTAGGCCATTGATAATTCATTGGCTTTCCTTGATAGTTACCTTGGTTCCTGTATTGTTGACTTGGTTGCTCGGCTCTCCAATAAGGTTCAGGCTTCCTTTGATATGCTCCTTGCATTCCAACAGCATTGACTTCTTGCGCGGTGTGTTCCAAAGAAGGTCACTTATCAGTGTGGTGTCCTTGTTTACAAATACCACAAGCCTTAGGCACACTTGAAAAATTCGCATTGAATAAATCAGTGAGCGCAGCGACTTGCTGATTTGTTTCTTGAAGTTGTTGCTCCAGTGAGGTGGAATGGGTAGAGACTTCATTGATTCTTCTTGTATTGCCTTCTCTTGAATAGTCTTCTCGAGATCCAAATTGTTGAGTGTTGGCAGCCATGTTCTCCACTAAAGTCCAAGCATCGGTGGGAGTTTTGTCTATGAAAGCTCCTCCACTTGCAGATTGTATGGAATATTTGTCAAACGGTAGTAGTCATTCGTAAAAGTATTGAATCATTAACTGTTCAGTGATTTGATTATTGGGGCAGCTCGCACATAGTGTCTTGAAACGTTGCCAATATTCATGCATTGTTTTTCCATGGCGTTGCTTAATTCCGCAAATCTCCTTCCTTATACTTGATACTTTGTGAGCAGGAAAGTACTTTTCCAAGAACAATTTCTTAAGGCTTGTCCAATATGTGATTGAACCAGTAGGTAAGAGGTACAACCAATCTTTTGCACGATCCACAAGAGTGAACGAAAAAGTTCTTAGCTTGAATTGGTCTTCAGTGATACCTTGAATATTTGTTGATGTGCAGGCGATCTGGAAATCCGTCAGATGTCGGTGAGGATCTTCTCCAGACAGACCATGAAATTTCGTTAAAATCTGAATAAATCCAGATTTAATCTCAAAATTTGCAGTCGTATCTGGGTATCGAATTGCTAAGAATTGGGCATTGACGTTTGGTGCAGAAAGCTCTCACATGGTTTTAGGACCTTCTTCGTTTGACATGTCTTGTGACGATGTTGAAGCAGCAGATCTAGGAGAACTTGATTGAGAACTCGAAATGGATGACTCCCCTTCTTGTTGTCGATTTGATTTCTCCTTCCTTAATGAAAATAGTGTTCTTTCTGGCTCTGGATCAAATTCAAAGTCTTTTTTACCACTACTTCTTGTCTTTGGCATGCAGCTTCCTAGAAAAACTCAAAAAAAAAAAAAGTTTAGTAGTAAAACTTCTTAAACAAAAATTAAAATTAAAGGCAGAAAATAAGGAAAATATTTTTTTCTTTAAGAAACGCAGAATTTTTTTTATGATGCAAAAAACTTCTTTTTTTTCTTTTTTTAGAAAAAACGCAAAGACACAAAACAAATTTTTTTTTTATTTTTCAAAAACGCAAAACAAAAATTAAAAACACAATTTTTTTTTTTAAATTAAAAACGCAATGAATTTTTTTTTAGGGAAAACACAGAAACACAGAGAAAATTCCCAGGATTCGTCTCCAGATGAGTCTATTTTCCTTCCCTGGCAACGATGCCAAAATTTATGACCGGTCGTCAGCAATCATAAAAATAATCCCAACAAAATCCTAACTAAAGCAGATAGGGTAAGTAGGGGTCGATCCCACAGAGAAGGATGATAGACTTTATCCGAAAATTTAATCCTTAAAATCTCTTAAAACAATACGTAAAAACAGAGGGTTAAAAAGAACAATTAAAAAGAAAACAATTAAAAAGAAAACAATTATACTAGAAAACAAAGCAAAGTAAATTAAATCTAAGTCTATGACAATTAAGAAAGAAAACAATAATTAAAAGGCATACTTCTTCTCCAATGGTAGAAAACAATCAAATTAATTATGGGTCCTTGATTTAAAAGATAAATTCAATATTAAATTCTTGATGATAACTGGTCTAGGGAAAACCCTAACATGCTATTTAGATAAGATTAGCCGTCAAGCCTTAAATTACCCCTTTTTCTTCCTAACTAATCAATTAGTCGTCAAGCCTTAAAGATTTGCTAGGATTCAAAGCATTAAGATCAACTTTTATTAGTTCTTTCACACATGCTTAATAAATAAAACCATACAACAACTAGATAAATCTGATCACTGGCATGCAAACCCAATTAACCCGCCGTCAAGCGCAGTCAACTTGCTACATACAATCAAACTCATGCGTCAACCTTGTTGTTTGATCTAGCCAACAATCTCTCAAATTACCTCTTTAGTGGCCACAATAAATCAATAAAAATCAAGATTGTAGAATTAAAACAGAATTTAACATGCTATCTTTCAAGAATAAAATACCAAATTATAAGAACAGAAATCTCACCATATTTAATTGATTGAATTCACTAAAGGATTAGAAGTATTAAGAATTTAGCTACTCATGGATATAGGAAAATCCATGAGAGGCTTAAGAAAACTTACAAGATCTTGGAGGGTGCGAAATCTCCTTGCAAAATAGCTAGGATTGCCGCACCTCCCTATGGCTAGAGAGGGTGGCAGTACCCTTGCCTAAAAACTAGAACTAGAAGAGAAAAATAGATCTAAAACTATAATTGTGAATTGGTGTATGATTTGTGTTACAGGAGGTGGCTATTTATAGTGGAAATAACCCTAGGAAATCCAATTCTAAGTAGGAAAGAGGTCTAGGACTGTTTAGGGTCTAACTTAGACTTTAAGTTAGATTAAAAGTCATCCTAGAACCAAAATCCTAGTCAAAATACGATCCTGAAAAATCCTGGATTTGTGCAGGAACTTCGACAGCATATTTGGGCTTGAAAACGGCAGAACTGAGTCTTGGACTTCAAAGGAAAGTTGTAGACCTCGGAGTTAGCTTTCCAACGAGTACTCATGGGCTTCAAACGAAGATCTAAGTAGAAAGTTATGATTTTTCTACCAAAACTGCGCTGAATCCTAATCCTGTTAGGACTAGAAGCGGGAATAAGCGGAAATTGGATATTTCCTTGGATATAGGCGGCATTAATTGAGATTTTAACTCAAATTATGGCCTTATATGGGCTGAGTATTTTCCCATATAAAATATCCAAAATTTTTTGCCTTAAGGGCTTATCCATGGCTTGTCTTCAATCCTTCGCAATTTAAGCTCCAATCTTCAATTCTTGCTCTTGGAATAATTCTTCAAAAGTCTTCAAGTCTTCAAATTATCTTCAAATAATCTTCAAACACGAACTTTGAATCTCCAAATCTATGCTAAAAATTTCTTTGCTCAAATCTGTGTAAAAAGTCATCAAAATAGCTCCAAAAATAGTGAAAAATAACAATTTCTCAATTTCACATCACTTAAAGATTCAAAACACAAATATTATCAAAATAGCATATATTTAAGCTTAAATGTATCCAAAAACATAGTAAAATAGCCATAAAAAAGGGGTCTTTTTTAGCTCAATCACATCTTCATATTATTCTGAAGGAATGCAACAATTGAAAGAGACCAAGAAGATCATAAAGAAGCAAATAGGTCAATTGGCAAGTGATGTGAGTGAGCTCAAAGCACAAAGCCAAAACAAGATCCTATCTCAATCAAAAGTGCCTCCTAATAAGGAAAATGTGAATGCTATTACCTTGAGAAGTGGAAAGGAGTTGGAAGAACCATATCCAACTAAGCCCACAATGGATGAAGGGACAAGCAAGAACGAAGTGGAGTTGAGTGTGCTAGTGGAAGAAGTCGAGATTGAAGATGAAGCCAAGGAAACTTCTGCTGTCAAGCCCAAATTGGATTCAAATTAGAAGGAGCCTTTTCCAATGAAATTGAGGAGATCAAAGAAAGAAGGTGATGATCAAGACATCTTGGAAATTTTTCGAAAGGTCGAGGTCAACATCCCACTTCTTGATGCAATTAAACAAGTGTCAAGGTATGCAAAGCTTCTCAAGCAATTGTGTACAAACAAGAAGTGGTTACAAGGTAAGTGCAAGGATCCAGGTATGTTTTCAATTACTTGTTCAATTGGAAATAAGATCATTGAAAATGCTATGCTTGACTTAGGAGCATCTTTGAGTGTCATGCCTTATTCTTTCTATCAAACTTTGAATATTGGTCCTTTAAAATACACTGATGTTGTTCTTCAATTGGCTGATGTATCTTTGGTACATCCCAAGGGTGTGCTAGAGAATATTTTAATTAAAGTGCAACACTTAATTTTTCTTATTGACATTTTTGTTATGGAAATGGAAGGAGAAATTACAAAGGATCAATGTCCACTCTTATTAGGAAGACCTTTCCTAAGGACCTCTCACACCAAGATCGGTGTTTTCGATGGTTCATTGACAATGGAGTTTGATGGTGAAGTTATTAATCCTAAAATTTCATCTAATTTATCTTTGAAAACTAATGATTTTGTTTGTGTAGTGGAAAAGTGGGTAAAGAAAGAGTTAGGTGAAACATCTTCAACCATGACAAGAGAGCAAATTGCAAAGGGGAGACAAAGGATTACAAGTTTTCGACAACGCAAGGATGAGAATTTTTACCTAGTTTGGGAGAGATTCAAGAAACTTTGCGCCGATTGTCCTCAACATGCCATACCTCAAGGAATTTTGAACGAATATTTCTATCAAGGATTAGGAGTTGATGATCACATTCTTGTGGATAGCATCAATGACATACCCTTGTTCGATCGTACTTGTGAAGACACATACGAAGCATTGGAAGCTTTGACTCAAGCAATTGCACCTCCAAGTTGGACAAACAAGAAAGACAAGGAAAAGCTTGGAGAAAGAGGCAAAATTTCCACCAACACGCGTGAAGATGTCAACAAGGATGTGAAGGAAGCTCGAGACAAGTTACTCAAATTTGAAGAAGCCATACTTGAACTTTTCAAAGCAATGAGTGACAATCTCAACATCATCGTGGACTTATTGAAGGAGCACACTCAACGTTCCTTCACACATGGAGAATAAGAGTCCTCGAGGATGTCTAGCCAAAGACAATAAATGAAGGCGCTACTTGGGAGGCAACCCAAGAAACTAACATCTATCCTTCTTTTTAATTTTCTTTCGATTAGTTTTAAATCATTTTGCATTTTCATGTTTTGAATTTTCTTTGTAGATTCAAATTGAGGAGCATTAAAAGCAAATGGAGACAAGTGGAGGAAGCACACGTGAAGATAGCAAATGGAGCATATGCTTGCAAAAATAGAGAAGCTTCCTTAACTCCCATTTAATTTCATATGCTTTGATTGTTGATTGATGCATAATGAGATTGATTGTTTACTCCTTGAATTGAATTGTTTTTCATGTGTATCATTGTATATATAATTATCTCATGCATATC
>AWUE01022982.1:0-12504 GCA_001974825.2 Corchorus olitorius
TTGTGAATGTAGGTTGAGCAAGAGTAAAAGGATCAAACATTGAAAGCTCAACCGGAAAAAGAAATAGCCATGAGGCTTTGTACATGGCTATTCAAGGAACATGAATGGAAAAGCTTGATTGGACAAGATGAGGAAGTGTAATATTTGGTAACAACTCCAAAGGTGTATTCCAAGGAATTGGAACCATTGGTAACATTTTCTATGACTTAAATCAAGCATATTTTATTTATTAGAGGGTTAAAGCATGACATGTTTAGCATTAGTGAACTTTGTGGCTAATAGATATAGAGCTTGCTTTGCTTTTCATATATGCCATGTGATTAATATTAGCATTAACAAAGTTGTTATCATTGGCTAAGTTTTGAAAATATTTGTATCATATTTCTTGATGATATTGATTTTAAAATGAATCATCTTTAGTAGCCAATGAATGTATGATGGTTTATAAGTTGTGGCATAAAAGATCAAGACATGTTGAGAAAAGTATTTTTTTGAAAATCACAAAGGTTTAAAATGCATGTCTTTTTAAAAGGGAAATCAAATCTCCATTGATTGATTTATGCTACTACGCCACTTGAACTATCATATGTTGACTTGTTTGGATTTATGGATGTTATCTATAAGCATGAAAGACAAGTTCTATAACTTTGTTGTTGTTATTCACTTCTTTAGGTATAAATGAGTTCACTTTATTGCTCACAAAGTTGATGCATTGAATGTTTTTATGCATGTTCATCTTATTGTGTTTTGAGCTACTAATGAAAATTTGTGCAAGTATTTTGCTAATTAAAAGAATGCAAGGAACTTGGTGGAAGAATTGAGATTCTTCATTAGTCTACAAATCAAGCAACATGGGAAGTGATCTTCATCAACTAAGCAAATTGAAAAAAAAAATGAAAATGCTTGGAATGAGTGGAGGCGATTTCAATGAACCATCTTTCAAAAGCTTGATTGTGATGAAAAAGGAAAGAATGTGAACCTAGAGCCTTACAAAGGTATGACTAGTTCACTTTCTTATTTTGATGTCTAGTAGACTTACAATGATGATATGTGTATGCTTGTTGGGATCTAAATTGAATGATCTAGATATGCCTATGCATTAAATTCTTTATCTTTTATGAGAACCAAGTGCTATGTTCATTAAAATTCATGATACTCTTTTAGCACTCATACACAAAGCATTCTCAAATTGACATCATTTGTGGTTATGCTCTTGAATGAGATGTCTATTTGATTTTGTTGATACCTTGCATCATTTGGACAATACTTTCACATGATCTTTTAGTAAAAATCATCTTTTGCATAATTGAATGAGATATGTGCTTGAATGTTGTATTCAAAGTTTGATTGAATATTTCGTACATGTTTAATGTTAGAGAACTTTGAATATATTTAGATTTCTTGATGATTTTGAAAATGAATAGGAGAGAACTTGGCATAATATGTAGTCATAAAATTTAAATTGCTTATTATTGATTGACTCCATAATTTTTGTGTCTTAATTGCTAAATTCTTTGATTTCTTATGTGGATAATCTTTTGTTCATTGTGCTTAATGGATTCATTTTGACTTGAATTTTGACAAAATTTTGAGTTTAATTGGTTAACACATTATTTTATTCAAAAGCACCCTAAAAGCTTTTTGTGGTTTATGCATAAAAATCTTTTTGAGTTTTCAAAAATCGTCTTCAAGCAAAAGGATTTGGTCAACTAGGCTTGTCACTTGGTTGATATTCAAGGTTTGAGCTTTAATGATTTTTCTTTATGGAATCATGCATTTTTGTGAATTGTTAATTGATTAGTTTAGAAGTTTAATGATCAAAGTTTTCTTGGTTTCAACCAATATGACTTTATTAATTAACTTCATTCTAATTAGTTAGTTTTTCACTTGTTTAGAATGATAAAGAGACTAATATATATCATTGAGCTTATATTCCAAATCTTCATTCACTCTTGAACCTATTTTTGTTCTATCATAACCTTTACATTCCTTATATCCTATCAAATTTAGGAAGACTTGAACCAACATTGAAATCATCCTATTCATTTCTAATCTTCCTAAAACATTAAACTTCCTTTCAAAATCCCCACACTACCCAAAGAAGCCTTCTCTATCCCAAAGAAAATGGAAAGATGGAATACCTTTTGGAAAAATATTGGGAAGTTGATATTAGAAAATAATGAAATATTGAGAAGGAGAAATGTCAAAGGATAATGGACTTCTTTGAGAAATAACAAAAGAAGAAGGAAGTTAAATCTTATCTTAGAAAGAATACCTCAAGGTTGAATTGGTCTACAAAGAGAGAGGTATGAAATATTTTTGATTCCTTTGTTAATAGTTAGTGGAAATGATTGATATATGAATGATTGCTATTGGAGAATCTTGAGCATTTGAATTTGAATCTATGAGTAATGAATTGAATTTAGGACTCTTTATAATTTTTGGATATCTTTATATTCCTATTTTCTTTCATGGTGAGAGGATTCTTCATTAGAGATGATTTGACAATCAAGAACTTGGTGGATAATGATATACATGATTTGGCATAAGGAAAGTGATAGAGGATGACTTGAAAGAGTATTTAGATGAAAGTAGAGATAGTAGTAAAGAATGGAATGATGAAGACAATGGAGAGAAATACCATCAAGCCTATTCCTAAACAACTCCACCATCTTCTTAGTCTCCAAATAATTCTAACATATATGCATGCTTTTATATGAGATGATTTTTTTTTTTTGAAGTTTTGCTAGCTTGAATGTTCTTAAATGCCTATGCTTTTGAAATGATTTTATTGTCTTATGAGCTAAAGGGGGAGAAGAGATTCTCTATTTTTAAAGTGATTTTTTTTGCATTCCTTAACGCATGCCTTCCATTCCTCTTTTGATGATGTCAAAAAGGGGGAGAAGAGAGCATATATATAGGGGGAGTGTAGTTAAAGGGTTTGTGTTAACTCAAATGAACTTATATATTTTGTTGAGTGTAAAATCTTAATGATTATGTTTTGATGTACATTTGTTTTGTGACTAAATTTGTTGTTTATGAACTAGAAGTCAATAGTCACCTAGTGAATTGTTGGATAGGATTGCATATATATAGGGGGAGCTCTTGCATTTTTTTGTTGATATTATGCATGATTTTAGGGGGAGCTTTCCATGAGTTAATTTTGTGCATATCTTATATTCTTCTTATACAATGCAATTGTATATAGGTAACTAATTTAGACTTAACACTCTTTATTGCAAGGGGTGTTTTGTCATCATCAAAAAGGGGGAGATTGTTGACTCCATGTAATTTTTGATGATCACAAAACATTCCTCCTTGATATTTAATTAAGTCTAATTAAGTGTGTAGGCATCAAAGATAAACTCTCGAATTCAAATTGGATTGCAAACAATTTTTGGAGAAGCACTACGAAAGAATTTTGAAGAAATTTGCAAAGAAATGAAGTTTTCAAGATATTGAAAGGAAGTTTTAGTTGACTATTTGATGAAGTTATCGTTTGAGTTTTCATCAACTAAAACTGGCCAAAAATGTTGTCAAATCTGCCACTTTTCGAAATTCAGGATATTGGAGCGCATGAAGTTTCAGTCGACTAATGTTGGTGTTCAAACTGAAGTTTTAGTCGACTAAAACTAATTCTGACAGTGTCAGTCTCACTACAAGACAAAAAAAACAGCTAGTTTGAAAAAGTGGAAAAAGTGCTATAACGGCTAGAAAAGAGCTCCAACGGCTAGAAACTTGTGAGAGGGTATATATACACATCATTAAAGCCTTTTGAAGGGATCCAAGTGAGAGATTATTCATTGTTCATCATTATTGAAGCCAAGAAGTCATTTTTTCTCTTTGTTCTTCATTCCTAATACTTTTGAGAGAAAATTTGTATTGAGCTAAAATTTGTACTTGGGATCTTTGGGAGATCATTGTACTTCTTTATTCATCTTTTCTTGGGTAGAAACAAGTTAGGATCAACTTGTTTTGAAGATTAGAGCTTGGGGAGAGCTCACTTTGTAAAAAACTTGGTGGAAGCTAGAATTTCACAGGTTTAGTGAAGTGTTTGTGAAAATCCTTGATTGGGGAGATCAAGGTAGAGGATGTAGGTGAGGGGATCACCGAACCTCTATAAATTGTGAGTATTCATTTTCTCTAAACCTTCCTTTTACTTTGTGTTGCAATTTCTCATCTTTCTACCCTCAAATTTCATCTATTTCATCTACCCTTTTACCCAACTTTGCAAAAGCTCTTGAGCTTGCCATAGATTGTTTAAAAGTGCTATTCACCCCCCCCCCCCCTCTAGCACATTATCAAGGGCCTAACAAGAATAGCAACCAGTTACCAAATCTCATCAACAAAGCCTAAAAACAAAAAGATAGCTAGGAACCCTAAACATAAACAAAAAAATAAAATAAAAAAATTAGGCATGGGAACACAAATCAAAGGAAAAAATTACAAAAACGAAATGTGTTTAATAATATTTTCAAAGTTCTTTATCAAATACCGTTTTCAGTGATAATATTCAAATTCAGCGGACCGTTTGTTTGAAAGTTGAAAGTCTAACGACGGCACGAAGAGCAGTAGTGCTCTTTCAAGATATTGGATCTGGAATATCAGCATGCATGTTGAATTTTCAGGGGAATTAAGAGGGCGTTTCTTTTTGTAAAGTAATGGGTGGAAACACTTTTCATGGTTTGGTTTAAGTTTTATTAGGTATGAAAATAAAAGGTGAAAACATTTTTCATGGTTTGGTTTAATTAAATAAAGTTGGGAAAGTAACTCAACTTTCCCTCGTATGAGAGAAAATACATTGTCATGGGGGGAGTAGGAAAAGACTTTCCATGGAAAGTACTCTCTTGGGAATCACTCTCCTTGAAATGACTCTCCATGGAAAGTAATCTCTTGGAAATCACTCTCCTTGGAAAGTAATATCTTCGGAAAGTACCAAACGGCTTGTTAAGGTGTTATCTTTGTTTTTGCTAGTTTTTCAAAGACTTGTGTTTCATTTGTATTTATTGACCATAAAATCATGTATTATTTATTTACTAAGAAGACCCTCAATTAGTTTCTCAACATTCTTTTTTCCTCCACCTTTTTTTGTAATTACAAGGGTTTTTAACTAGTTCAATGTAAACACATTTATTGACCATAAAATCATGTACTATTATTTATTCACTTCATCAAACGTTTTCATTAGTTTAAAGCTCGCTAATTCTGGAGAAAAAAAAATAGAGGTTATTTGTATTCCTCGGAAATCCCTGTCCACATCACCATTCAAGATTTCTTGGCCTACTATTGGCCAAACGACCTGAGTGTTAGGTCGACCAATGTGAGTCAGATAGCTTTATAATTGAAAAAACGAGCACCGTGGAATTACATGCCACTCAGTCAAAGAAAGATGATGGAGAGTTGGCCGAAATGGGCACTAAATATTTTGCGAGAGAACTCCTCCAAATCACCAGTATGGCTATCGAAATCGTTAGCATCGGCATGTAGGTTCCAGATCCAAATGGTAGTATCAGGTCTCTTAACTATATTGTTCTTGAGAAATGACACAGCTTAACACATTCCTCAAAGAAGTTTTTACGGGGTCCTTATCTACCAAAATCGTAATCATGTTTTAAATTTGAAACTATATTCCTTTATAGAGTTTTCAATAAATTTTTCCAAAATAAATTCAATTGATGATTTTGTATTTGCTAATAATCTTTTACTTCTTTTTACAAATTTTTTTAGGTCGTGTATCTGTAACCGTTTTACCACCGTTTTGGGCCCAAACGGAGATTAAGTGTAAACTCTGTTTCAACCGTTGCTCTAATAATCTCATATGTACAGTACCTAATCTAATCTGTACAGTGTAATCTCATCTGTACAGTTGCTAAACAATGTCAATCACACCGCTACCGCACTGCTCTACTAAACGAAGCCTAATATAAAACATTTTCTTAAAAAATAAAAGACGCCCGACGCGCCAGCGTGGGCTATCCACCTTGTAAAATATTAATTTAGGCTATCAAGCAAGTTGGTGACATTCTTACGGAACTTCATCATCATAATTGTAATTTTGGTAACTGTAGGAAAATTACCAATTATGACATATTAAGATTATGATTTTGTGATAAACAATATGATTTGAGAAAATGGAAAACTTTGCGAAGTGATACAAATTTACCAATAAAAATCTCAAAAACTTTAATTTCTCATGTATCTGCCCTAAGTGTTATCATAATTTTGGTAAGTTTAGCAGGATAACCATATATGATATATTGATAATGTGATTTTATGGTAGAGAATCTTATATCATAGAATATAAAATTTTGTATGGGATACAAACTTAGCAATGAATATCTAAAAAATATAAAAAGGATTTTCAAGCCATATATTCATGGAGACTAAGCCCCAATCTTATATATACTATGAATAAATATATGAGTTGTGTAGCCAAAATTAGTTTTTAGAAGAAATCAACCATGGAAAACCAATACAGCTACTTCCCCATGTTTATGCTTGTAGTACTACTTTTGTGCCAGGTCCCAAGCTTGGTTAATGCAACACAATCCAAAATTAATTTCAGGATGTTGCCTAAGAGCACACCTGTTCCTCCATCCGCACCTGGCAAAGGTGGAGATCCATCGCCTCCCCATGCTACCCTGAAGTTTCAGATGTTGCCTAAGAGCACACCCGTTCCTCCATCCGCACCTGGCAAAGGTGGAGATCCATCGCCTCCCCATACTGCCTTGAAGTTTCAGATGTTGCCTAAGAGCACACCCGTTCCTCCATCTGCACCTGGCAAAGGTGGAGATCCATCGCCTCCCCATACTGCCCTGAAGTTTCAGATGTTGCCTAAGAGCACACCCGTTCCTCCATCCGCACCTGGAAAAGGTGGAGATCCATCGCCTCCCCACATGGCCTTGAAGTTTCAGATGTTGCCTAAGAGCACACCTGTTCCTCCATCCGCACCTGGCAAAGGTGGAGATCCATCGCCTCCCCATACTGCCTTGAAGTTTCAGATGTTGCCTAAGAGCACACCTGTTCCTCCATTCGCACCTGGAAAAGGTGGAGATCCATCGCCTCCCCATACTGCCCTGAAGTTTCAGATGTTGCCTAAGAGCACACCCACTTCCTCCATCCGCACCTGGCAAAGGTGGAGATCCATCGCCTCCCCATACTGCCCTGAAGTTTCAGATGTTGCCTAAGAGCACACCCGTTCCTCCATCTGCACCTGGCAAAGGTGGAGATCCATCGCCTCCCCAAACTGCCCTGAAGTTTCAGATGTTGCCTAAGAGCACACCTGTTCCTCCATCCGCACCTGGGAAAGGTGGAGATCCATCGCCTCCCCATAATGCCTTTAATTTTCGTATTGCCTAAGAACACACCTATTCCACCGTCTGGGCCTAGCCTACAAGCAAATTGGCATATGTAACGGGCCTACATGTGCCCTATTTTACTGAAAATATTAAGGAATGAGTCGTAAATGGCCATGAAATTTTCTACAGGGTATTGCATAGCTTTATTTTCACGCCCCGAACCCAGGACATGACAGACGCTGCATACTTGTAGGACTTAGTCCGACAGACACGCAAGGCTCACAAACAAACGAAATCAAAAGTAAACAATTTACTGTCTCAAAATATAAATTGTCTTTTAATCACGTTGCAAAATATGCAATGCGTAAATTGAGAAATACGCAAATCTTAAGAAACCAAGGAAAAGCACCAATGAAATTCAAGTGTCATAAAAACAAGTAAAGTCTTGTTTTTCACTGTTGCGCCAAAAATCTCTTGTTAGAGTTTTCGCGGAGAATTCTTTATGACAGCATAAGGGCGTGCCAGTCAATTTGCTGAAATTGACAAAGAGGGTGTAAAAACTGGATCTGGAGCGCGGAGCAGCAGATTAAAAGATCAAAGCGATTGTGGGGACTGGATCAAAGTCACACCGGAGCATCTAAATCATTGGATCCGAAAACAATTGTTCTTCATAACTGAGCCTTCCTCTAACTGGATCAGATCTGGGAGATCTGCTTTGATTGCAATTGAAATTGAAAAGAAAATAACAATTTGATTTGTTATTTCTGAAAGAGAAACACGAATACAGTGTTTTTATGTCCGGAGACAAGATTGAAACAAAAGAGAAACAATAAAAGAGTGTTTGGGTGTCCTGAGACAAGATCTAAACAAGAAAAATATGAAGAACGAGTAAGAACTCGTGATGAACAAAGAGAAAATGGCGCAGAGCCAGAGAGAAAATAAGCACGGAGCTTGTTTTTTGCGCGGAGCAAGTTTGTAGCTTCAGGAGCTGAATTTTGAGATGAGTGATACCTCCCTAAAACCTGAGAATGGCCTCCCTTTATATAGGGGACGGTTTGGGCTTTGGCATTAATGGGCTTGCCTTGCTGAGAAAGGCAAAATCCTCCTCCTATGCAGTTGACAGCATCTAGGAAGGTGCAGTGAAGCTTCTTTCTTCTTCTGATTGCCTCCAACTGATGGGGAGAGGGAAAAATAGGTGTCAGGGCGCCACATTGCTTGGATGTGAGATGGAAGTCTGCCTCCTAGGTGGTTGATGACAATCCTTCCTTCTGCCTTTCACATTACAGCAGGCTTTCGTTGCTTCTTTTGTGCTGAATTTAGCTAATTTGACTAAGTTGTGGCCAATTGACATCATGATTTGAACTTTGATCATCAAAGCCACGAAATTACTTATACTTAGTCATATTTTGCTCTTCAAATCATGAAAATAATAATTAATTAAGAAAATGGCTTAAACCGGGGTGAGAAAACCATATGTCCTTAACTGAAAAGAATGCAAAAGTTGCAAACGATCTCGGAATTAACCAAAATTTCACCAGTAGGCTTATATTATCTCCATAAGACTATGGAAAAAATTTCAAGGGAATTCGAGCTCTCTTTCATGGTGAACTTGGTTTCACTCCCCAAAACGTCCTTAACTGAAAACCGGGCATAAGTTTTTACTCCGATGTCAGAATAGGATGAAATTTTACCAAGATGATCTACATAGCTCAAGGATCATCATGGTATGCTCCTTGGAAGAAATAGCAGCCTCTAGCCTCTCCAATTGATCAATTTTACTGTTTTGTCCTTAATTGAACAAAATACAAGTTGCAGTTTCGCCTCCCGGGGTGGGGAGGAGGCTAGGCGTTTTCTCCATTGTGGTAGGTCGATTATATGGAGGAGGTGTGAGGTTGAAAATCTCATGCCTTTCTCATGTGCATAGATGTTTCTCTTGCTGACAAACTTTAGCTCTCTGCCTCCTTCCTGTAGGAAGAGAGAAATATCTCTCTGCAGGGCAGAGGGCGGCCTCTCCACTGACTGGGAGACGACTTGGGCCTTGCTATGCATGTCCATGAGGTATTTTTCATCTCATGGGCAGATGACAAGCAATTTTCCTTTTTTACTTGTTTGCCTCCCTAGCAGGCAGCAATATTCAAGGAAACTGCTTCCGATTTGATTCTCTCTGCCACTCACCTGGGTAGGAGGCAGCATATATGGAAATAATATTAATAATTTCAAAATTATTATTATTTATTAATAATTTCGGCCTTAATTAATTAATTACAAGACTTTCCTAATTCAATTAGAATCAGGGTGGTGCAGAAACTAAGTTTCTTCAGGATTTGTAATCAAATCTTGACCACTCATCTTGATATAAATCATGTGAAGACCAATTTACCCTCAATTGTAAATTGAGGTAAAAACAATGCCCCCCCAAGCTTAAGTCCTTGAATTAAAAAGGAAAGGATTTGAGCTTGTATATAAGGAAATTGGTCTTAGCCGAAATTTCTCCTCTTATTTTCCTTAGCCAACGTCGACCCCTCCTCTTGGTACCATACTTATCCAAAAAATTCAGCAAGTTTTCAAGCTTCAATGGCTTCCAAGAGTTAAGATCTCAACAACAAAAATCATCAAGCCCGATCCACCTCCATGCCAAACAATTCAAGCCGCAGCTCCCTTTTCTTGGAGGCTTCCAAAATCATTGGCAAGGATCATGTAGATGTGACTTTGATGTTAACCATGTGGTGTTATAGCTGCTGGAATTTAGAGGATTAATTTGAATTAAGATCCAAATTAATTTAGTGAAGAAATTGGCAAAAAATCCTAGCAAAAATTATGTAATTTTGGCATAGGATTAAATTTTTGCCATAGATCTTTTAATCAACATGTTGCTACATATAATCATATATTATATGGCATGAAATCATGTTAAATTGATAGGATTAGGGCTAGGGTTCATCGATTAGGGTTAGAAACCCTAATTTACAATATTCGGCTTGGATTGGCCAAAAATTCATTCAAATTCGGCCTAGATCTTTAATCTAGCCAAAATTGATTAGGATTAGGTGTTTTCCTCCCATAATTAGGTTAGATTTCATAAGCATGAAAACCTAATTTGATTAGGAAAGAAAACCCTAGCAAGCCGCGGCCCAAATTGCAGAAATTGCAATTTTCGGCGGCTTGCAATTAGGTCCCTAGGGTTAGGGTTTTACAATTTCGGCCTATTTGGTTGATTTAGGCCAAAAATTAATTTTAATTTCTTAAATTATTAACATAATTAATTTTGGCAGCCATAAATTAATATTTTTGCCAAAATAAAATTATGAAATAATTTTAAGGTGGTAAAATATAATTTCACCAACTTGCAGTGCAAGATTAACAATTTCTTGCTATTTTTTATATAGGCCGCATTTGCTATTGGGGCGGCTTTGTCCACTAAGTTTTGAATGAACTTGGTGAGGACAATGTCCTTAGCACCATTCCTCTTGCCCCCCGGGCATTGCTTGCCATCTCCTGGGTACATCCAAAGTTTCTCTGCCTTGACTTTCCTTCGTGATTTTCGGACCAGATTTTATCTTGGTTAACAAAGCATCAAGTCGGCTGAGCACCTCATCCACACTTGTTGTATCTTTTTTTATTTCAGGAGAGTCTTCAATCCCTTTGGAGCTGGTGACTTCTATGGAGTCGTCAACTTCCTCAAAGTCAGAGTGGTCAGAAAGTTGCCCCCCGACCACTTTGTTCTCATTAAGTTGATCTTCACCATGTTCGGTGCAGTCATCACTTATGGTACATTCAATGGTGACATCATCTTCCTCAATGGCTTTGACGCCATCTTCACTGCCCCCCGAGCGTTCGTCATCTTCTTGAGACAGTTGACTTGTGCTATCTCCTTCACCACTTCCCACACTCATGTCTTCATTAGTAGTTTCAATAATATGGGTGGTGTCACTAGTAGACGTGGCATCTTCACTAGATGGACTAATGGTACCAACATCTACTTTGACTGGAGTGGACTCATAACCACCATCATCCATACCGGAAATGGTAGAGCCAGCAGTAAAATTTCTTGCTTTGGCTCTTTTACGGAGTTCTCGCCTTCTCCAACTCTTCTTATTTTGCTGAGTAGGTTGGCTAAAGATTTTGGGATGTTCAACTCTTCGCCAAACACCACTTTGAACCCTTGAAGTTGACCGGGCCGTCTTTGATTGTGCATGAGAAGTTGGAGTTTGTTTTGATTGCACCCTTCTAGATGAAGATGGAGCAGGTGAGTAGGTGGGTGGCGTCACCTTTAGAGCGGATGGCGCCACCTGCTTTTTTGTCCTAGGTGGAGACAACTCCAACTTTCTTCTAGGAGTCTTGTGTTTCAATGCCACTGACCTTGGAGTTAATGGTTGAGCAAGTTGATAATCCAAGGGTTTTTGCACCATGGTCACACCTTTTGCCTTTCCTTGAGTAGACAAGTGACCATTCTTTCGAAAGTTAGCCATCACCTTGTCAACAACTTCTTCTACAAGAGGTGAGACTTGGGTGGCCACTTTGTGTGGATGGAGTATGACAACTTGATGCGGATGTAACTCAGGTAGTGTGACCAAGGGTGGCGGCACTTGCTGCTGTATTTGCCCCCTGAGTGTTGTTTCTATTACAGAGATGGCTTCTTGCACTTGCTTGAAGCCATTCTCATTCTTGGTTATTTGTTCTTGGATCATCTCTTGGATTATAGCTTTCATCTTGTTCATCACCTCTTCTAAGGCGTTAGCAAGATCTTCAGGAGTTATGGTGGAGGTGACGCCTCCTGGGAGGTATGAGGCATCTCCCTCTTTGTTGCTTTCTGCGCTACTCTCATATCCATGTAAGGACATGTGGTGCAGAGAATCCTGCTTTTCCTTTGCATCCCCACTGGTTAGCTATCCATCTTTTGGAAGATTAAATGCAACCATGTGTATAGGAGTTGGGAAAGGATCCTTGTTGACTCCCATGTCCTTCTTGAGAGGCTCAGGGAACTTTAGTATTCCCCTTTCTATCTTCTCTTGTACTATGTCCTTGAACACAGTACAGTTGTTGGTTGGATGCCTCTAGGAGTCATGGTACTTGCAGTACTCTCTCCCTTTGATGTCCTCAGGTGAAGGAAGGACATGTCCAGGTGGTAGCTTGATCATACCAGACTTATATAAAAAGTTAAAGACTTCATTTGTTTTTGAGGTGTCAAATGAAGTAAGTCTTGCTT
>AWUE01022984.1:0-109116 GCA_001974825.2 Corchorus olitorius
CGCGCAACCCAGACCATGGCGGGTCGCGATCCGCGCGCGACCCGTCTTTTTTTCTGTTGTTTTTTTTCCTGCGTTTTTTTTAATCTTTTTAGATTTTCTTTTAATTTCTTTTTATCTTTTAATAAGTATTGGTTGGACAATTCATTTAGCTTAAATGGGTATGAATATGTCAATATTAGCAAGAGGATTTTAATCTTTGATTAATGATAAATAGAAAAAAATTTCTTTTTTTTAAAAAAAAAACATACTTTCAATCCGAAAAAATCTTTGTGCATGAGTTTTGATGTTGTTTTACTTGAACGATTTTGAATGATTGAGTTTTGAAAGTTTGAAGGTTGAGAAAATTTGAGAAAATTGAAAATTTTGAAGTTTGAAGAAAATAAAGTAAAGGGCAAAATAGTCCAAGGAGGGGGGGTGGCTAGTAAAAGGGGGCGGTATTTAGTAACACCCTTATTAAAAGAAGGGATTCTAATTTCTTCAGCCAATTGAAGTAGTCTCTGCCTTTTTATTGATTTATTTATTGGTTTCAAAGATCAGTATCAATCCTGCAATCATTTCCTTTCTTTATCATATTTCTGGATGATTCATTAATCCTTATTTAGCAATTTAGTCCCAATATGCTTACTGCTTGCAATTTAATGAATTTGAAACAAAGGAAGTTCTTTATTTTTCATATATTATATACAAGTTGATCGGCCCGCGCTGACGCTACAAACTTTTTTTTTAGAATCGTGATTGATTACTCTAAACATAAAATAAATAATTCTATAAAAAAAATTGCATCATTGTTATATGATTATCATCTGCTGTAAATATAAAAAATTTCTTGAAAACATATATAGTCTTGCATTAAACATACAACACTTAAAAAACCAAAACCAAGGGGGCATTTAGTTAGGATCACCCCTAAGATCAATAGTAATCAAAGATCACTAGTAATGAAAAATTACATGGGTTTAGGGTGGTAATCAAGATCACCCCTAGAGGGGTAATCAGGGGGTAATCCTTATTACCACACAAAAAAAAAGTGCAACAAAACGGGGTGATCTAATTCTTAATTCTTAAAAAAAAAAACACCCCGAACCAAACGCCCCCAAGATTAAATAACTTCAAACACTGATTCTTGATTCTTAAAAAAAAAACACATATTATCTGTTGTAAATACAAGAATTTCTTGAAAACAGTGTCTTGCATCAAACATACATTCGGCCCATACCATAGTATGCACAGCGTTACCGATATTGCGAACGTAACAATGCTCACAAACCTTCGTTCAAAAAAGTGAGTCCTACAATACGACGGGTCGATGTTTCTTTGAGAATTTTGGATCTGGAATCTCACATGTATATCTTCTTGAGAAGTTCAAACTTCGATTATGCAGGGCATTTTGATTTGAAGCTACAATTCTTTAATTTTTTTTAAAAAGATAATTTGAATTATTGTTTCCAAATAAGCAGAGTCTGATTCTTAGTTACGATAAGAGGTTATCACTTATTAGAATCCTATATCCATATCGAGTCAATTTTGTTAGGATTTTGACTCAAATTCTAATTAGATTTGGATTTGGATTTTTTATAAATATTGATTGGTGGACAAAAAGACTAGGTAAACAAAAATCCTAATAGAAAAGGGATTCTTGAAGGCTAAGTTTGTGCTAGTATAAATAGAAAGTTTCTCTATAGGATTTTGTACGCTTGGAGAAAAGATGTAGTCTAAGGGTTAGATTTGGGTGGAGACACCTCATAAGACAAAAGGATGGTCCTCATGGGTGTGTGTGTGTGTGTGTGTGATTGTTTGTTGTGGTGTTTGGTTTGGTTGATGTGATGATTGGTTTGTAGAGATCGAGCGAGAGTGCTCAAGATTGGTTGGGTTTGCTTTAGAATTGATTGTTAGATTGGGTTGAGAGATTGAGTGAGAGTTATTGATAATTATGTATGATATAATTTTCTATAATTAGTGGATTTCTCTTCTACTCCGTGGACGTAGGCAAGTTCAGTGCCAAACTACATAAATTCTTGTGTCTTGTGTGGATGATTTATTGTTTTAATTGCTTTCGCTTGCATGATTAATTTGATATATTTTAGTTTGGAATATCCGGGTTACAACAAATTTGAACCGATCTAGCTAGTATTTCATTAGTCTTGAAAATCATTAGCCTAAAAATATATTATAATAATGCCTTAAACTCTTCAGAAATTAAATAACTGCCTGAGAAGCATTATTTAGCACCAACACTTATTGGACCGAGTGGAAGGAACTCAATACCCTTAAGCAAGGTCTCGGATACGAGTATTGTGAATGGCAAAAAGAGGTGTTGTAAGAGTTTTCTCCCATATGGGTCCAATGCAGCTCAACTTCGTACTAGTCAAGACTCAATGTGTCACCAAATATTGGAGGGTGTTAGTACAAAAAGAAGCAATAATTTAGGTCTTAATAGACATTTTGGCCCTTGAACTTGTAAGAAAGAGACAAATTAGCCCTTAAACTTTCTAAAATGTCAAACTTACACCTGAAATTGTAAAAAATGGACAAAATGTTCATCCAATTATTGATAGAATTTAACCAATTTCCATCTGAAATGGCTAATTTTTCTATTTTTTACACATTCAGGCGTGCAATTGGTAATTTTGAAAGTTTAAGACCTAATTTATCCATTTCTTACAAGTTCAAGGACTAAAATGTCTATTAAGTTCAATATTTAGAAATAACACATACAAGCAGGGCGGTATGCGCTTGCGCTGCAGTCATTTTCTCATTATGGCTATATTTTTTGTAGTTGTTTAAGTCGGTTAGTAAGAAGATATTGCATTGGCTGTAAGTTAATCAGTTAGGAGAAACTCATACATCGAAACAAATAATTTGCATATATAAAGCAAAACTTATGACATCTCTTTCATTCTTAAAGTGCATTACCTAAATTCTACTCTATCTATAGGTAATTCATCAAAATAAAGCTAATATTCTACTTCTCCATCTCTAGATAATTCATCAAAATAAAACTAATATTAATTGTTGCTTGAAATGTATGTTGATTATCTAAAAAAATATAGTACGCTGCGGTCATTTTTTAATCTTGATTGCAATTGTTAAATTAATGAACTCGGGTAGGTGGAAGAATTTGGCTTCTGCAAAAGGAAGGCCTAATTTTTTATAGTCAAGGAGCATGTAGTCGAATGATAAATAAAAAAAAAAACTTTTTGTAAAATAAAAGAGGAATGAGGAAATGTTAAATTTAAGTATCAAATAATATAATCAACAAATAAATTCAGATTACCTCAAAATGTTGTGGTGAGAAATGAAAGCTCCCTACTTTAGGTTGTGCCATCCTAAGGCACTGCTAAATTAAATGGAAGGATCGTATCAACGTCAACCTGGAAATTTTTGGAAACAGAACGGAGTCCATGTGAAACCAATTCAGAGAAATGTTAGGAAAGAAGAAATCCACCCAAATAGAAATGAAGACGAAAGGAAAACAAAACTGGAATGTCAATAGTTTACCTATGAATCAACCATTATTGCAGATACATTTATAACACCAATCCTTTGGAATTCCGGCAGAGGATTTGAACTGGTAAATCCCAATATCCACACACAATTAATATGTAATTAAAACACACTTAATCATAAATATAAAAATAGTAAATTACAAAAAAGGGCAGCAAGAAAAATAAGAGAGGAAATTCATCGAGGGCCTTTTTAGTCACCCGAAAAGTAAGAAAAAAACAAAAAAAAAACAAAAGGAGGCACCACATTAATGCTCAATTTGGCCTTTAAGTAATTTCCATAGTCACTAAAAATATATAGTATATATATATATATTTATTTATTTATTTATACGTAAAAGTTAATTTTTTCCCTTTTTTGACCATAATTATTCAGTTATATTCTAAAAAAAAAATTACTTTTAGCCTAACAACATAAGCTAAAAAGTAATTAAAATTTAAAACTCAAAAAATCACCTTTTCCTAATCCGAACTAGGATTCATACATTGCCTATAAATAAGGACTAAAATGATCCAGTATTTTTGCCTTGCTTACTAACCCTGCAGGCATTCTTTGAATGTCCAGGAAAACTCTCAATAATCACAGATTTTATGTCAAATGTCAATTAATCAACTAATCAAGGCAATCTTAAAAGTCTTGAAATTAACACAATGCTACAATTCCTTGATAAAATGTTATAGAGGTCTAAAATGGTGATAAAGTATAAGAGAGTTATATTTTATGGTCAATGTGTAGAATTTTCCAATTTGAATCCATATATTAAATTCAGTATTATAAGATCAAATTAGCCTTGAAAGCCATGAATTCCAACTTGTGATTTCTAGCAGAGTGTTATATAGTAGTATATGTGAACTGAAGAAGCACAGCTAAGCAATATTATATTTAATGTTGTAAAGCGGCAAAAAAATCTGTTGAAATCTGACTATTTTAAGTTTGATCACATTAATTTGCGTAGCCGGCTGCTCAAATATACCAGCTTTAGAAAAACAAAAATTTGTGAAAAACAACTAGTTTTATTTCAAAATCATGCAAATTGCAAGCAATAAGCATATTGGGATTAAATTGATTAATGAATCATCCAAAAAATTTGAAAGAGAAAGGAAATGATTGCAGGGCTTGGTCTACCTTCTTATCCTTGAAACCAATAAATAAATGAAAAGGCAATCAAAGACTACATCAATTGACTCTAACCTATAAATTAGCATGCTCTCTCTCAGGATTTCCCAACCCTCACAAAAATTGATAAAACTAGAACAATTTAAGCTGATTAAACCTGCCTTGTTTATAACAATGAAAGGATCTCAATTCCTTGTAGCTTTTTCGCTCTTTGCTTTGGCATCCTCATTTGCCAATGCCTCTGATCCTAGCCATCTTCAGGATTTCTGTGTAGCCCTGGATGATACACAGAATGGTAAAATTCTTTCTTTTCTACACAATTTCTAATGTTTACGAATTGATTTTTTTTTTTTTGGATAATTTTTACTGAAGTGAAATTTTGATACCAATTACTAATGTTTTACTATTTTAATCATGGCAGTGTTTGTTAATGGAAAGGCCTGCAAAGATCCAAAGCTGGCCACAGCAGAAGACTTCTTCTTTTCAGGATTCAACAAGCCAGGAAACACATCAAATCAACAAGGATCAAGAGTCACTCCTGCCAATGTTGCACAAATTCCAGGACTTAACACTCTTGGCATCTCTCTAGCTCGAATTGACTATGCACCTAATGGTGGCCTAAACCCTCCTCACACTCACCCTCGTGCCACGGAGATCCTAGTTGTCCTGGAAGGAACACTTCATGTTGGTTTCGTTACATCCAATCCGGATAATAAACTCATCAGCAAAATCCTGTATCCCGGAGATGTTTTCGTTTTCCCAGTTGGTCTAGTTCACTTCCAGTTCAACATAGGGAATACTAATGCTATTGCCTTGGCTGCTTTGAGTAGCCAAAATCCTGGCGTGGTTACAATTGCAAATGCAGTTTTCGGATCAAATCCACCCATCAACCCTAATGTTCTTACCAAAGCATTCCAGCTGGACAAGAATGTTGTGAACTATCTTCAGGCACAATTCTAGAAGCATAACCATCAGATCATTGTTTCAGCTTTCAACATCCATTAAGTTGAAGCTTATTTGGGATAATTCATAATTCTTTTGGTCACTTGAAATTGTTTCTTATTGAATTTGTTTGTGTATTTTTTTGCTTTTGTAATCTTCTTGTATGAATTGTATTTGTTTGTATTATCATTGAATATGATCATTGAATTGAAGTTTTTCTTCTTGGACCTAAATGTTGTTTGTCTGTATGAAATGTGCAATGAAAACAACAAAAGCACTAATATATATGAATATTTAGACTAACATACAAAGAAAACCAAGCTAACCCAATTGCAAATGAACCTTTAAATATTTCCATGATGGCCTTCCTTATATACTATAATGGTTAAATATTGTTCCAATGCCTCGTAATAAAACAACAAAGATTCACTAAGATGCTAGTAAGACAGAAAATAGTGACACAACCGGCTTTTTGTTCTGATTAAACAAAATGCAGAATAGAGTTGTCTTGTTCACAACTATTGCAAAATATAAAATCTACTTACTACCATTTTACAAGTTCTTTTTGCACCCATTTTTTCCACTGTTGGACTTTCATATGCATTAAAATAAAATTTGTTTAGCTTCTCTTTTATATTCAGTAAAACCTTGTATCTTCACAATAAAACAACTGGGAATTCTCCTATAGGAGACCTGTTTCTGTAATCTGTTTAAAAAATGAAATTTGAAGTTTTGACCCTACAACTTGAATCTGCAGCAAAGCCAGTTCTACTGTTTTACATGATAAAATCATTTATTTTCTACTCTCATGATTGAGAAGGGAGTTTTCATGCCAAAACAAACAGATCAAACTTTATAAAAGACCAAAGATAGCTATCTCATGAGGTGCAACTTTGGCACCTAATGTACGATTTCTATATAGTAATTTCAATTTCTGATGAATTTGTATAGTCATTGCCATCAATGTAAAAACAAAATTGGTCTTTTCTTAGATTTATGAATCAAGAAAGAAACATGAGTGTCAACAATTTGAGGCAAAAAGACAAATTGGGATTTGGGAGTCAAATAACTTAATTTATTATGACTGAATATTATAAATAGGTGGCTTATAGAATGGTTGATTTGGGATGCCATGTGTTGGAGAAAGAAGCTCCCTACAGTTATAATAATGTAAAATAATACTAGTCCTATGGAAGATCTTGACAACAGTTTTCAACATTTGACTATTGTCAACATAATTTCAATTGTATGTTGAATGCCTGCAGGCCGGCTTCCCAATACAAGTTTAAAAAATTGCTGAAACTCCATAAAGCGGCTTCATTTTTAGCTGTGTTGGATAAGTGAGCATAGAACAATCAATATCCAGAAAACAGCAAGAAATTAAAATAATCACTGCTAATTGGGAAGAAATTTTGATAAAGAAAGAACAAGCAAAGACTTGTTCAATGATACCAACTATAAATGGGCAAGTTCCTCTACCAACATTTCTCATCCCTCACCAAGCAATAACATTTAGAAACATTTAAGCTAGAAACCCTTGCCTTATTGCAATGAAGGGTGTTGAAATTTTCTTAGCAGTTTACTTACTTGCTTTGGCATTCTCCTTTGCCATTGCTTCTGATCCTAGCCCTCTTCAGGACTTCTGTGTAGCAGTCAAGGGTGCCGAAAATGCCGGTATGTTATCCCTTAATTTTGTCTTAATGTATTAAAATCAATGCCTTGAAACTCTAACTTATATTCAATGCATGGTATATGTTATATTTATGTGGACTCAAGTTTCTACTTTCTGATAATGTCATGCAGTGTTTGTCAATGGTAAGATTTGCAAGGATTCAAAGGCCGTAAAAGCAAAAGATTTCCACTTTTCAGGACTCCACATACCAGGAAACACATCAAATCAGGTAGGATCAAGAGTTACTCCAACTAATGTTGAACAAATACCAGGACTCAACACTCTTGGCATATCTTTGGCTCGAATTGACTATGCGCCTTACGGCGGCCTAAACCCTCCTCACACTCATCCTCGTGCCTCGGAGATCCTAGTAGTCCTTGAAGGCACACTCTATGTTGGATTTGTTACATCAAACCCGGACAATAATCTTGTCAGCAAAGTCCTATACCCCGGAGATGTTTTCGTTTTCCCTGCTGGACTAATTCACTTTCAATTCAACATAGGGAACACTAATGCAGTTGCCATTGCTGGTCTCAGCAGCCAGAATCCCGGTGTGATTACCATTGCAAACGCAGTTTTCGGATCGAAAAATCAACCCATTAATCCTGATGTTCTTGCCAAGGCCTTCCAGCTTGATAAGAATGTGGTTACCTATCTTCAGTCACGTTTTTGATAAGAGTAACCTTATTAGAAGATTGAACTTTTTTTGGCAGATTTGAAGTGTTTTAAGACGTAAGATTTGAAAGGTTTTTACGTTGTACAAAAGATTTAGATTTCTTTTTGTTGGGTTGTCTGTATGTTGTTTGTTTGTAAGCGCAACTCTGTTTCCTGGTGACCAGAGTGCTATGCAACATTTTATTAAGTGTGAAAATACTTCTTTTGAGGTTCTAATCCTAGATGTGTGAATAATTTGGATGAATGTCCCGTATTCACAACATAAAATGGTTTTTCTGTGATTCTTTGAAAGATGATAAAATTAAGAAAATTCATATACTAAGGCATGGGGAGAGTGTAGCAATGAACAAAGTGGACAAGAAAGCAGAAACATATACACATAGAACAAAGTACTACAAAGCTAAAACTTGCTTTTCTCCTTGACAAATCAGCCTCGATCAATCCATGGCTGTTTTCCGAGAAGAAGAGAAGAGAAGTAAATAAGTCGGTGTGTTCTGAATCCCACATCGTCAAAACATAGCGAGACAAGGCAAGAAAGTGGATATAAAAGAAGCACACTTAGAAGTTATAAACATATCTTTCTCAGCCTTTTGGCTAAGGTCAGGTGGAGCCTCTCCCTTACAGGAATAAGCCACCATGATGGGTTGAAGATTTGCGTGCAATCTTCAGTCATGGTGGCTTTTACCTATTTGATATAGAGCTGGCGCCTAAATCTTATATTAAATTTATTTTTCTAGGTGAGAACCCACTCAAGCTGGGAGTGTGTGTATTCGTCAGCAAACTAAAAAGCTAAAACTGATTATTTATGCTGGAAACTCACCTAAAATGGAAGATTCACTTCTAACTTTGCCTTATAGTATAATCTTTAACTTTGCCTTATAGTATAATCTTTAGAGAATTGTATGAAAGTAGTCAAATCCTTAGAGGTTAATATGTAGAATTGTGCAATTTTAATCCATATATTGATAAATTTAATATTACTAGTCTTAACTTTCACGTGTGTTGCACGTGGCCGAATGCGTTTAAATAAAAAAAATTAAAATAATTGAAATTATTAATAAAAAAATTTTAAAAATTAAATTATTATATTATATTGGAATTATGTTGAAATAAATTTTAAATTCAACATTAAATAGATATCATGAAACTAATTAGAAGTCAAAAAATCAGATTATTTGAAATGCAACAAAATTACATTTAAAGCAAATTCCTATAAAATGTGTTACATTTGTAGGTCGAAATATTTTTCAATCCTAATGTTGACTTACATATTACAATTAAAATTAGCTATTATTAAATAGTCCAAAATGGTATCCAAATATTATTTACTATTTACTATTATGTAATTATGTAATCAAAATGTGATTTCTTTAAAAAAAAATAAAACTTCTATGAAAGTAGAATTTATTTATATATAATATATACATAATTTGTATATGTCTCCCTCTATTTCTTTGTATTTTTTTTATCTAACCAAAAATTTAGTTGAAGCATTGAGATTTCCCGATAGTGTGCAACATATAGTCTTTACGGTGACAAACCATGCGATGTAAGAATATTTAAGAATTCCTCCTAATAATAGTTGTTCGAGTCATCAACTACTTCATCGAAATTGTTGTATATGTTACTTTCATCGGGAAAACTTTTGTATTCCTATCATCTACTTATTCAGTTTGTCTACATACTCATTTCTTGTTGACAAGATTGCATGTGTTATTTGTTAAATTCCTGATGTGCAATTTTTGAAAATCTATCTCTGCCAAATCAAAATTCTTGATGCTTTTTCACATGGTTTTTTCAAGATAATAGGCAATGCTCTATAATGTGCAAGCAATTTGTGTCTGGACTGAGTTTCCATACATTCTATTATAATCCTCAGATATTGCATCGTAATATTTATTTCATAGTTTCCTCACATCTGACGGTTCACAATGCACTAATATAGTCGTGAATAGCCTTTCTTAGTTTAGACATTTGAAACGCTACTCATTCCATCATGCACTCCGATATACTCTAAATTATCTCAAAATTTATTTATTTTGTGAGCAATTCGGCTTTTGATGCAGTGATCCAATCAATTATAAGTCGAATTTTCCGTTTCTGAATAGATTATTATCAGTAAATTGGCAATTGATTTAAGCAAACATGACTTGAACAATTATTCATGTAGTTGAGGTAAGAAAAATTTCTCAAAGCCGTATGAAGATTCTCTTTGTTTAAAAGGAAATGGTAAATAAATGTTAAGACCTCAAGTGGAATAAATATCCACAGCTAAATTTTTTGATGATCATTTCAAAAAGTATTTTACGACAATATTGTTCTGCTAAAAAAGATTAAAGAAACAAAACCCAAAAAAGAGCTAGTAGCCTATTGTACTTTTAGTTTGTTTAATATAGTAAAATTAAGTGTCTCATTTCGATATTAAGCCCCCTCTATCATTTCGTGGGGATACTCTTGTAGATGGTCATAGCCTGAGTAATCATGTTGGTATAGGATCAGATGCATTAGAAGGAAGCAAGACCGTGGTGTCCTCTTTAGCAAGATTGCTAAAAAAATCTAGGATGATACTGTACAAATTGAATTTTTCTAAATAAAATAAAAATTGAATTTTCTAAATAAAATATTTTAATAATGGCAAAATCTAGATGGTATGGTAGAAATTGAAATTTTATATATATAATTATATGTTGTAAAAATTATTTTAGAATAATAGTAAGTTAGAAATATATTTGAAAAAAAGTACACAAAATTATATTTTAATAGTGGCATAATTAAAATATTTTTTAATAATGACAATTTAGAAATATATTTGGAGAAAAGGGTACAATCGGAAAACATAAAGTTTTCCATTATTCGTACTTTTATATATAGTATAGATAGATATAAATATAATTCTAAATTGATAAGAAAATGAAACATTGATAAGACCTAGTTTGTTCTATATTTTCTATGCGATTTTGTCTTATTTTGCTAGTCGTATGTGTCGTTGTACCCCAATATTTCTCATATTTGTTATTTTAGGCCCATTTGGAGCTATGTATTAGGAAGATGAAGATTTAAAGCCATTTTGAATCAATTTGGAGAAACTACTGATTTTGTCTCATTTCAACCCATTAGGACTGTTTGAGTCCATAAAGCCCAAATTGCCAAGTCAGATATCTTGAAGTCTAAATCTGATATTCTTAGACCCAAATTGTTAATATGGAAGCCCAAAGAAGGAGTTCAAGACCAATCAGTAATTATGATGCAGTAATGATTCAGCCCTGATGCAGCATTGTTAAATCATATTCAAAGGAGGACTTAACAAGAGCAATTTTGGAAGAAAATTCATAACTTTTTATCCAGAGCTCAGAAAAATGCAAATAAGATACCGTTGGAAAGAGAATTCCAAGATCTACAACTTTATGTTACCTTGAGACCTAATTCTGCAGTTTCGATAGATGATTTTGCTCTTGAAATTTCTAGATTGAATTGATCTTCTTCTAAACCGATTTGGAGAGCCAAATGTCTTGAAGGCTAAATCTGATATTCTTAGGCCCAATTCGTTAATATGGAAGCCCAAAGAAGGAGTTCAAGTCCAATCAGTAATTATGATGCAGTAATGATTCAGCCCTGATGCAACATTATTAAATCTTATTCAAAAGAGGACTTCACAAGAGCAGTTTTGAAAGAAAATTCATAACTTTTGATCTAGAGCTCAGAAAAATGAAAATGATATACCGTTGAAAAGATGATTCCAAGATCTATAACTTTTATGTTTACCTCAAGCCCTAATTCTTCAATTCTAGGAGATGATTTTGCCCTTGAAATTTCTGTACAGAATTAATTTTCTCCTAAACCGACTTGGAGAATGTTTTGGACGAAAATTCAGATGGTAAAGGTGATGTGGAGCATTCCTATTAGCCATATTGGATCCTAATTAATGAGGATGATATAAATTTCCATTATTTTAATAATTGAATACTTAAAATATTTTATAATAATGACAATTTAGAAATATATATGAAAAAAAAGGATACAATCGAAAAAAATAAATTTTCCCCTTATTCATACTTTTATATATAGTATAGATAAGATCAAATTAGCCTTAAAAGCCATGAATTCCAACTTGTGATCCATATAGCAGAGTGTTATATAGTAGTATATCTGAACTGAAGAAGCACAGCTAAGCAATGTTATATTTAATGTTGTAATGCGGCCAAAAATCTGTTGAACACTGACTCTTTAAAGTTTGATTACATTAATTTGTAGCCGGCTGCCAGCATTAGGAAAACAAAAATATGTGCATAAACAACTAGTTTTATTTCAAAAATCATGCAAATTGCAAGCAATAAGCATATTGGGATTAAATTGCTATATCAAGATTAATGAAATTATCCAGATAAATGGAAAAGAAGGCAATGATTGCAGGCTTGGTCTACCTTTCTTATCCTTGAAACCAATAAATAAATCAAAAGGCAGACTACTTCAATTGACTCTAACCTATACATTACTAAATTAGCATGCTCATATAAAAGATTTCACTACCCTCAACAAGTGATAAAACCAGGAAAAAATTAAGCTAAATTTGCCTTGTAGCCGGCTGCCCAATACCAGCTTTAGAAAATTGAAATTATATGTTAAAAAAATTACTTTATTTCAAAACATTCAAATTGCAAGCAATAAGCATATTGGGATTAAATTGCTAAATAAAGATTAATGAATTAATCATCCAGATATATGAAAGTGAAAGGAAATGATTGCAAGCTTGGATTACCTTTCTGATCCTTGAAACCAATAAATAAATAAATAAAATGAAAAGGCAGAGACTACTTCAATTGGCTCTAACCTATAAATTAGCATGCTCTTATTCAAGATTTCACAACCCTCAACAAGTAAAATAACCAGGAAGAATTCAAGAAGCTAAACCTGCCTTGTCTATAACAATGGAAGGTGCTCAATTCCTTGTAGCTTTTTCCCTCTTGGCTTTGGCTTCCTCATTTGCATATGCCTCTGATCCTAGCCATCTTCAGGATTTCTGTGTTGCCCTCGATGACACACAGAATGGTAATATGCTCTCTTTTCTACACAATTTCTAATGTTTTCTGAAGTGACATTTTGATACCAATTACTAATGTTTACTGTTTTAGTCATGACAGTGTTTGTTAATGGGAAGGCCTGCAAAGATCTAAAGTTGGCCAAAGCAGAAGACTTCTTCTTTTCAGGATTCAACAAGCCAGGAAACACATCAAATCAACAAGGCTCAAGAGTCACTCCGGCCAATGTTGCACAAATACCAGGACTTAACACTCTTGGCATTTCTTTGGCTCGAATCGACTATGCACCTAATGGTGGCCTAAACCCTCCTCACACTCACCCTCGTGCCACGGAGATCCTAGTTGTCCTTGAAGGAACGCTTCATGTTGGTTTTGTTACATCCAACCCGGATAATAAGCTCATTAGCAAAGTCCTGTATCCCGGAGATGTTTTCGTTTTCCCGGTTGGTTTAGTACACTTCCAGTTCAACATAGGGAATACTAATGCTGTTGCCTTGGCTGCTTTGAGTAGCCAGAATCCTGGTGTGATTACCATTGCAAATGCAGTGTTCGGATCAAATCCACCCATTAATCCTGATGTTCTTACCAAAGCATTCCAGCTGGACAAGAATGTTGTGAACTATCTTCAGGCACAATTCTAGTAGCATAACCTCAGATCATTGTTTCAGCTCTCAACATGCATCAAGTTCAGGAAGCTTATTTGGGATAATTTATGATTCATTTGCTCAATGGAATTTGTTTATTAATTGAATTTGTTCGTGTATCTTTTGCTTTTGTAATCATCTTTACAAATTGAATTTGTTTGTATTATCATTGAATCGCAGCTTGTTCCTCTTGGACCTAAAAGTGGTTTGTCTGTCTGAAATGTGGAATGAATACAGCAAGAGCACTGGAAATTATGAATGTTTAGATAATGTTGGATTTGAAAGGTTTTTACATTGTACATAGAACAAAGTTGTACAAAGAGCCAAGGCTTGCTTTTCTCCTTGACAAATCAGCCTCGATCAATCTAATGCTGTTTTCCGATTCAATATTGAACTGGTTTAAGAGTTCTAAAAGTAAAACCAGCTGAGGAGAAGAGAAGTGGAGTAAGTCAGTGTTGTTTCTGAATCCCACATCGTTAAAACATAGCGAGACAAGGCAAGAAACTGGATATAAAAGAAGCTTAGAAGTTAAAAACACATCTTTCTCAGCCTTTTGGCTAAGCTCTGCTTGAGCTGGGAGTGTGTGTATTGGTCAGCAAATAAAAAAGCTAAAACTGATTATTTATGCTGGAAACTCACCTAAAATGTAAGATTCACTTATATAATCTTTAGAGACTTGTATGAAAGTAGTCAAATCCTCAGAGGTTAAAAGGATTTGGAAGATCCCCACTTTGCCAAAAATCCATTTCTTCATCTGGCTTTTCTGCTTGGATGATCTTTGCTGTCAATGATAATTATCTAGCTCAAAGGGGTATTGATCTTTGAATTTCCAGGAATAATTGAGTCCTTTTTGTAATAATAATATTATTAAGCAAAGAACCATTGAATTCTGGTTTGTGTCAAAATGCAAAAGCTCCAAACCAGTTAGAAAAGAGCATCGAATCAAGTAAGAGCCTCAATTTACTTGCAAAACTTTTCAAAGGGTGCTCAAATTGAAAGAATTAGCGAATCAAAATGTAGAAAAATTTGCTAAACACCGTTATGAAACGGTTATGAAACGGTGACGCGGCGTTATCTAACGGTTATGAGACGGTGACGCGGCGAAACGGAGGTTTTGCGGCGCGACAAACCTAGAAAGCGGTACGAAACGGGCGTAACGCCGCATCTGGAGAGTTCTTACCATCTCCGTTGTTTTTGAATTCTGGTTCTCAGGTTTCAAACCTACCTTTTCTGGATATAAAATTCATAGCTTTTTTCCGCCATGAAATTCATAGCTTTTCGGCTAGTAGCTTCCAATTAGTTTAAGTTAGCAAAAATTTTGAACTATGGGATTTAGCCCGCTACGCCATCACAGCCCAAGCAATGATCAGATTCTGAAACATTGAGGGCTCTGACTGCAGGCAGTCTTCACTGCAGAAAACACAAAAGGCTTAAAAAACCCACTCTCTTTCTGCCCTAAGGCAGAGCCTCCAGCAACGCCCGACGGCGCACG
This sequence comes from Corchorus olitorius, assembly GCA_001974825.2. Classification (NCBI taxonomy): domain Eukaryota; kingdom Viridiplantae; phylum Streptophyta; class Magnoliopsida; order Malvales; family Malvaceae; genus Corchorus; species Corchorus olitorius. The sequence goes on from AWUE01022984.1 coordinate 15,082, forward strand.
GTGGCTCAGAGAGAAGGAAATCGCCCTTGGTTTTCTGCTCAGATAAGATCAAGTATCGAGTTTGCTAGGCTGCGGCTTCCCCACTTTATAATGGTGAGAGAGAAACCCTAGTTCCCATGATATCCATAAACTTTGGGCCGGGTATTGGATTGGGCTTGATCCATACAAAATATAGCCCAGAATCAAAAAATTGTCAAGCCCAAGGTAGCCCAATAGACTCATGAAATTAATTCACATAATTTCAATTTCAATAAATTTATTTATGTTAAATTTGCAATAAGTAATGCCAATTGTGATTTGGTTAGGAAATCACACTTGAACATTCTAAAAAGTGAATTAGAGGTGCTGAGTTATCTTCATAGAAAATGAAATGCTACCAACCAATTTGCCTCCATTTTTTACTCATAATAACAAGAAAATTTAGCAAAACAAAAAAACTCTATATTTGAATCTAAACTGTTTTGGCATCTAACTTATTAACTATAGTATATGCAAACTGAAGCTTGCAAAATGATTGGTGCAAAACAAGTATTGAGCTAAATTTGCCCTCCTCCATTTAGAGAAGGGAAAAAAAAGAGAGGACACCATTGTTTTTGTCTACCCTTTTTCTTCACCTCTCTAAACTCATTTCATGATCTTTTCCAATTCATAATTCACATCAATTCCCCCTCATCCTCTATCTGTAAGGTACCAGCAAAAAACACCCTCTCTTTTCAATTTTTCATCTTCTTCTTTAATGAAATCTATTTACTTTCTTAATGTTTTTTGATAATATAATATAAGCAAACATATTAATATGTTTTATTTTGTTTCCTTAACATGTCTCTCTTATATATTTTTTTTTTTACTTCTGATGTTCCTTGTTCCTTTTTTTCTTATCATCTATTGAGCTGCCAACATTAGAAAATGGTTTTTGGCACAATGGGAGAAGGTCAGGTTTGTTGCATATGATATGATATGATATATGAAGAAAATATGATATTGAATCATGTTTCTCCTGAAACAAATTTTTATCTTCCTTATACTAAATTGGGCAGAAGAAAGATAGGAACATAAAGGAGATATCCACTGTTGCAAGAAACTTGTTCTGACTTCTTGGTTTATTCTGTTCTTAATCTTGAGCAAATTTTCTGTCTCTGTCTTCTTATGTTTTTGTTTGTGACATTAAAATAGGTTGTAGAGAAAGATGGGGGATAGGATGGTAGGTAGATACTGGTGCTACATGTGCTCTCAGACAGTGAATCCAACAATAGAACCTGAAATCAAATGCCCATTTTGTGAGACTGGATTTTTGGAAGAAGTAACCACCATAAGAAATTACACCAACAACAACAACAATGGCAGCATTGATTTTGGATCATTGAGCTCATTTTCCCTTTGGGCTCCAATCTTGCTTGGTTTGATTGGAGGCTTAGGTTCTTCGCAGTTGCGAATCACTGGCAGTAGGGAGCAGCAGGAGCAGCAGCAAACCAACAACAATGATAATAATAACAACAATTCACAGGATAATACATTGGATGATGAACTAGGAAGAGAACTTGAATCCTTGCTTAGAAGGAGACGAAGCTCGGCCTCAGCTCTTCGGATGCTTCAAGATATGCGTAATGCAGTAGCTTCTGAATCAGACAGTTCTGAAAATGGTAGAGAAAGGGGTGGAAGAATGATCTTATTCGATCCATTCAACGACGAGGCCTTAATTGTTCAAGGCTCATTTGGTTTGAACCAAGGACCTAATCCTATTCCTAGTCATAGGGCAACAAGTTCTTTTGGTGATTATTTAATGGGACCTGGTTGGGATCTTTTGTTACAATATTTGGCTGAGAATGATACTAACCGGTATGGAACTCCACCTGCCAAAAAAGAAGCTGTTGAAGCAATGCCAACTGTGATTGTAGAGGAAAATGTTCAATGTTCTATATGCTTGGAAGATATTGAAATTGGAAGTGAAGCAAAAGAAATGCCATGTAAACATTATTTCCATAGTGGGTGTATTGTTCCATGGCTTGAACTTCATAGCTCTTGCCCTGTATGCAGGTACCAATTGCCTGCTGATGAGTCCAAAATTGAAGCAAATAATGTAAGCAGAAATAGTGAAGGGACTAGAGTTGGCACTAGTAGTGATGTCCAAAATGGTAGCAGGTTAGGAACTGGAAGAAGGTTTTGGATTCCTATTCCATGGCCTTATGATGGTTTGCTTAGCTTACCAGGACCTCCTCAGACTGGCTCTACTTCATCTCCCTCATCGTCTTCGGATAGGCCTGGAAGTGAAAATTCAGCTCCTACCAGGCCTGAAAGTGAAAATGAAGATGTGACAGATGATACTTGAAATCTTTTTCTTCTTTCATGTGTACAGGATTACATAAGCTAATAATGCTTCCTTCAGATGATTTATTAAGTATTTACTGGCAGAGTTTTTAGCAGCATATATATACTCTGCTGCATTGAGTTGGAGTCCTCTCATTGCTGCTGTTGTAACTTGTAACTTTTTATTTATTTTATACAAAAATGAAAAAAAAAATACTTATATTATCTCATCAATATAAAAGATTCTTGTAAATTTGTTCAAATGAAAAAAGGATGAATTGATTAAATTAAATACTTTTCATTGTAAAAAAATTGAAATAACACTACATTCATGGGTAATTGTCCTCTAACACCCAATAAAACTAGCTTATTTATTGAAAAAAGCTTCCTAAAGTAAACTAGGACAAAACTATCAATAGTTAGAAGCCGCAAAATCTACTAATCTCTCTAAATCAAACTGTCAAAATCTTAATAACTGAAGGATGCAATGCCACAATTGAATCTCCCTCTTTGCAAAGTCCATGTGCCTTAGCATATTCAAGGGCAAACTTGATTGATTCCTCAGTGGACTCATCATAAGAAGCTTTTGCAGAGCCAGAGCTCAAAACTGGAACCAAGCCCCTGTAAATAAGGCAATGCCTAGCTGGAGCTTCATCACTGCATGACCATTCAAGGGAATCTGTTGCTATCTCTGGCATGACCAAAGACAAAATAGGCATACTTGGCCTATACTTGGATACCAGCTTTGCTGTGACTCCACCTTTGGTTAGGACCAAAATTAGGGCTGCTTTAATGCAATTGGCTGTCCTAACAGCTGAGGAAGCAAGACTCTCTAATGGACTCATAGGCATAGGTGCAGTTGCCATTATTCTCTTAAAAAGATCTCCATAGTTGATAAATTTTTCTGCCTCCACACAAATACTAGCCATGGTTTGAACAGCAATGTCAGGGTATGATCCAGCAGCAGTTTCACCACTCAGCATCACACAGTCAGTGCCATCAAGAACTGCATTGGCAACATCAGTAGCTTCGGCGCGAGTAGGCCTAGGAGATTTGATCATTGACTCCAGCATCTGAGTTGCAGTGACAACAGGCTTTCCCAGAATATTAGCCTTATGAATCATCAATTTCTGTGCCAGGAATATCTTCTCAATTGGGATCTCCATTCCCAAATCACCTCTTGCAACCATGAATGCATCTGAATTTGCTAGAATATCATCTAAATTAGCAACCCCTTCTTGATTCTCAACCTGCCAAAATCCAAAACCAAAAAAAGTTAAGCAGAAAATCATTAAAAGTAAATTTTGTCAAAGTAGGTTAAAAAAAAACATGATGACAAACCTTTGACATGAGAAGAATGTTCTTTGCATGCTCTCCCAGAAGCTTTCTGACCTCTACAAGATCAGAACCCTTACGAACAAAAGACAAAGCAATCATGTCAATCTTATTTGGAACACCCCATTGCAAGATATCTTCCTTGTCCTTCTCTGTTAAGGTTGGAAGATCAACCACAACTCCAGGAAGATTGACATTCTTCCTTTCACCAAGAACTGCAGAGTTCTCACACCGACAATGGACCAATCCAGCTTCCTTGTTACAATCCAGGACAGTGAATGTAATTGTCCCATCAGAACACAAAATAACACTCCCAGGCTTTAAATCTTCAGCCAACTTTTTGTAACTCATGGAAATCAGGTTCTCATCACCCTTTATGCTATAATCTGTGGTGATTGTAATACGTTTCCCCTGAGTGATTTGAATGGGCTTCTCATCCTTCAAAAACCCAGTTCTAATCTCTGGTCCCTGAAATATTTACAGGAAAAACATAAACATTAATAAGTATATATATAACAAATTCTCCAATTATGCCCTATAATACAGCATAATCCCTTAAAAAGACCAAACAGGAGAAGAAGGAGACAAAGTAACAAGTTGACTGCTTTTTTAAATAAAAATTTTTCATCTAAAAGGTTAAATAAAAGAGATAATTAGCCTTGAAGCATGACATACAGTTTCGAAAGAAGGAAAAATTAGTAATTGCTAAGAACCCTCTTTTTTTTTCTTTTTGGTGAAAAATACTAAATCTTTTTTTTGGTGAAAGCTAAGAACCCTCTTCAATGTATGTTCAAACAAAAACGAAAAGACTGCCATTCAAGTTTCAGACCAAACCGCCATTAACTTTTGTCGACTAAAAAATTTGTCCTTAGAAAACTCTGCAAACCTTAATCGTATGGTAAAATTCCCAAAAATCAAAAACAGGCAAAATTGCGAAACTTGAGAAGAAAATTAAAAGCAGAGTAAAAGAAGGGAAAAAAAGGTACCTTAGTATCCAACATGACAGCACAAAGAATGCCAGTGTTGTTCATGGCGGTCCTTAGATTATCCAAGGTTTCCTGGTGATATGCATGGGAACCATGCGAGAAGTTAAAACGAGCAACATTCATGCCGGCTTTCAGAAGCCTCTCGATCATCCCCACAGACCTGGAAGCCGGTCCGAGGGTGCAAACAATCTTTGTCTTTGGCCTCGCCATGGCCTCTGCTTTCGACAAAACGTTTTCCATAGCTAAAAAGAAGAAGAAGAAGAAGAAAGAACAGAGAGGGTTTAGAGTTTTGTTAGAAGAGGACTTAACGAGAGAGGTTTTTGGAGGGTCTTAGGGTTTGATTTTGATGGTTTTGATTCTGACGAGTTTGTGTTTATATAGGGAGTCATAAAATACTCAATGAGAGGCGGCAGAAATTCTTAGCTTAGGGGTCAAGAAAAAAAAGTTTAAATTTCCTTTCCTTTTATGGATTGGAATTTTCTTGACCATCAAACCAAATTTATTAAGGAGAAAATAAATCTTTACCTTTTTTATTAAGGAATTCTGTCAATAGTACAGTATATACTTTATTATTATTAATGTTCATTAGTTTTTCAATATAATTTTTGATATATTATTTTATAATTAAGAATATAAAGAATATATACACCATTCACCAAGCACAACAATTGTATACACAAATCTCTGTCCACCCTTCGAGTAATGTAAAAAGGACAATTCCTTCATATACCCACTTTTTTATAAAATAAAATTCTTGCATTAGATTTTTGGTTATGGCTTGGAAATTGGAATAGTTTGAAAAGTTGAACAATTTGTTATTTTAAAATTTTAAAAACTAAAGTTCCCATCATTCAAGAACCAAACCAACATTATTCAGAAAAAATTATTCCAATTTTCAATAAAAAGAACCCTAAGAAAGCAAGACAAGAAGACCATGCTTTGACCTTGGAGATGTGTGTTGAATAAAGAAGTTATTCTTCATCACTAACTATAAAAAGGAAGATGTTGGCCTTCTGGCATCTATTTAGTACAGTGTGTATAAGTGAAGCATAATCATAAAAATATAAAAATGTTTTGTTCCCCATTTGTGCTCATATATTTAAGCTTTATATATCACTTGCTCTTTATCTGTTACAACTTTTGGGGATCTTCCAACAAAATAATCCTTGCTAGTACAAGCACATACCGCGAATAACTCCACTCATGGATTCACCATTCCTTACAAAACAAGGACAAGACCATGACATGAAATCTTAATTCTTGTACTTTTCAAATTCATGGAGTTGTAAGGAAATGATACAGACCTACAACTGCTTTCTAGAAATTCTAACTCCAAGTAGCCTACTAGACACGACAAAAATCTTGTTCCTGGTTCTCAGCCGCAAAAAAGATGCAAAAAGTTGTAAGAAATTATAACAGTTGCTCGAAGTTAAGCAGAAAGATGTCTGGTTTATCTGTCGCGATTGCTATCTGCTACAAGTTTCGGGTCCTCTCTTTGGGAATATGTAAAGCTGTTGCATAAATTTAACTCATAAGCACATTGCTGATAAGACAAGCAGATACCCCCCCAAGTATGATGATTCAAAGTTTACCATAAACTGCAGAGTAGACTGTCCAACACCCACAATGATTTACATAGATGTTGCCAATTTATAGCTCATCATGACTCCCTGGTTGCTCTTTGTACATTGATTCTAATTTCTGCTCGAATTCCTGCCACATCCACCATTCTTATAGAGATACAGAACAAATAAAAAACAAAATACAAGACAAGAGGGCCTCTTGTACAACAAAAATTACCTTAAGCTTTTGCTCTAGGCAAAGGGCAGGGGTATACAAGAGAGCTACATATCTGCAATGACCAAGCAAATTTAGGAAGCATATATGCACATGAGTGTGGGTGTGTGTGCACAGGTGAGAGAGAGGGAGAGAGAGAGAGAAGGGAGGGAGGGATATACTCGCAGCGGCTCGGTTCATCCACACCAGTCAGTTCAGTTTTGAGTCCACACCTTAGCTTGACCTGTTAAATCAAAAGGATCATTTCTCAATGACAAGCCATAAATAACACAATTTGATTATAGCATTAAATCTTTCTTGATGAAGAAGAGAACTTGTGTTGACATAGGTTATTTCAAGCTAGTATAACTTTTACTCAGGATCAACTCAATATTAATTTGTAATCAAACAGAATCTAGACAGCTACCATGTGCCCAAATTGAAGAGAACTTTTAAGTTTTAACAGATCCATCATCCATATAATATCTCTTTTTAATCCAAATGTATATCCTACCTTTAAACTTCTATCAGGTCCATTCCAGCATCCTTCTCCGTTTGTGAACAGCATCATTCTATATGAATTCCCAAACTTCTCCCAGTTCCTACAATGCAGAGGAATGATTAGATTAATGAAAACAGAACTCTTTCTTTAGTATTATAATTAAAAAGAAAACTATCTTTTGGTAATAGAACAAGAAAATTCTCAAGTGATTTACTTTTGAATAGGTTTCTGTGCCTTGAATTTGAAAGTCATACTCGAAGATGTAAATGAATCCCACCAGCCTTCTGCTCTCAGTTACATCATTTTCTTTTCTCAATCTTTCGCTACTACCCTCAACTAATTAAGATTTGAATCTTGTTTTATAAAACCCTATGTGATTCTGCTTCTTCATGACTGAAGGTAATATTCTAGCGATCACTATAGCATCACGATGATCACTATTAGTAGCACTCGCCTATGTTAGCTCTGTGACAGATAAATTCTATAGAGTGACCCTCGCATTTGGCACTAATGGAAGAAGTTACAAAAAGAAACAGAAATACATACCCCAATCGGGTTTCACTGCTGCCTTCCTCTTGTGTTGCACGTTTAAATGGGCAAACTTTATAAACATACCTAAAACAAAAGATCCATTGCCCATAGCAAGAGCAACAATGAGAAACTAATAAATATCATGCAAGTAGCATAAACACAAGGTAGCTTCATTCTTACTTGTCCTGCTTCGACTCAAAGCAATGATCATAGAATAAGTAGAATTCCTTCTCTATTCCTGGAGTTTAAGAGCAAAATTTCAACTACGGGAAAAATGCACCAACATAGTTTTCATACAACATTTACCAGTGTATAAGACAAAGTCACCACAGATTCATGACATACCAAAATCATATTTGAACTTTTCTGTCAAACATAATATCCTTGACTCTATATCGGACAACCTCGCAGTGTAGTTATTGTACTCATCCCGAACCTGATTTAAATCTAAAACCAACATGCAGGATGTAAGTTGTAACACATTACAAATTGCATGTTACTTGTTTACAGAACAGTTAATATAGGCAACCAAAAGTTCTTTCTTACCCAAATTAGCAACATGGGCTGAAAACAAGCTCACAGACTGAAGTAAATTCTGAGCAGCTTCTTGTATCTTGTCCAACCAAGATTGATGGCTCAGAATTTCTGTACCTAAAATTATCAAAAAGCAGAAGTTTATAAGAAATAACCATGCAAATGATAACTTCCCCAACTGCTTCAGAAGAGCTACAACCTGTTGACTTTTCATGATATTCCAACTTAATGTTGTAGTTAACGCTAGAATGACCAGTATTACCTGATACAGAGTTTTCATCTCCAGCATCATTTCTGCCTTTCTCCTGATGATCATCTTCTGCACTCTCTTCTTTATCACTTTTAGCAGTATTTATCTCCCCAACTTGGTCCTCCGTCTTTTTCCCTGTCCAGCGTGATGCAACGAGGCGACCAAGTTCTTCTCTTGACAATCCTTCAGTGCTTTCTTTCTTTTTCTGAAACCATATATATACAGTAAGGACAATATTCCCAAACAAATTATTTTCCTAACTAAATCAAGCAGATCATAACAAAAAACAAGTCGCAACTGTTTGTCTATCTGTAAGTTTAACCTTTTAGATTTGCTATGTTAACCAACAAGTTTTACAATGAAATATCAAAGACCATATTGGTACTCTAAGTTTTAATATTATCAAATGCCCAAAAATAGAAGTGTTAATGGTATTGATGATCAGTCAGTATTGGGTGTTTTCACATCAAAATTTGAAAAAGTAATAAAATGTTTGAAGGTGGTTACCTCCCTGCTATAATCCTTTATAGTGCAGTCAAATGCAACAAAGCATGAGATGGAGTGAGGGATTATATAGGGCTGAAATAGAGCAAGCAAAGGAAACCATGCGCTCCTATATTATTGCCTCTCTAGAGGGTTTAGGAAACAATGAATTGACTTGTGAATCATCTGACCCTATCCCTCAATAAAACACTATACATTTTCCAAAATTTTACACCTTAACCATCTTGATTTTATCAGTATTTTCTCAGAAATGATTTGCTGTACCCATTATCTCCCTGTTTTACCTTAAGTAAGAAAGACCAAAATTGCTGAATAGAGAGAAACCACAAACAGAGAGGCTGAATGATGAAAAAGAAAAGTTAATAGAGGAAGAATAAGGGGGGAAAAGGGCAATGTTAGCTGGCAAAGCAAGCAGAAACAGGGTCTGGGAAACTATAGAAACTAAAAAGGAAAAAAAAAAGGGTAAGAATATGAGGTAGAGGGTGCACATTATGATCAGATTGACTTGCATAATATCCAACCTGATCGGATAGAGTTTTCCCTGAAATCCCCATTTTTCATCATGAGATATTTTCAAGGCTTCTTTTTGACTATCCACATTCTCCTCCGGTCCACTCTTTTCATTTTCAACATTCTCTGTAAAAGCATCTTTCATCTTGTCTTCTTTCTCTAGGCGCTCTTTCTGCTCCAATTTCTGAATTTGTTCTTCATGTAATATGTTGGGAATCAAATAAATGAGATATAAAGAACGGACATAAATTATCAGTCAATTAGCCAAGTTATACCATATTGCATAAGTATGAATCCATGAACCATATGACCTCCTAGCAATCTTCTTCAAAATGTGACCAAATATTTTGTACTTACATTGTTTAGTTCTTCTATATTGAACTCATATAAGGCATTTTTTTCTGGCAGAATACAGAAGATATATTCGGTAGAAGACTAGAGCACTTTTTGAGAAATAATCATAATAATGATATACATATCTTGAACTTCATGAGATACGAACCATAAACATGAATATTAGAAGAAGAGTTATACCTTCAAGCTGCTTAACAAGCTTTTGAAGAACTTCCTTTTCATTTTTCAGCCCCAACAATTCTGCATTGTCTCTGGCTATTGCTTGTTTTGCCTTCTGAATTTCTTGTTTCCGCAAGGCAACACCTTCATGATACATTTCAATCTTCTTCTTTAACTTGTCCCTCGCTACATTACCAGCCTCCCAGCAAGTATTGGGACATTTCACTTTACCATCATACTCATCACTCCCATCACAGCAATCTGCTCTTTTCATTCACATAAAAAAAATCAACAGAAGTAACAGCACATCAAAAGGGCGCAGCACACCGGCACAGGGTACAGATAATATGCAATTAAACAGATGATCCAAAGATTTCAGATTACTAAAAAGAAAACATACCACAGATACCATCATTGACTCTGGAGGAAACAGCAAAGAAGGAGAATGCCCAGCATTCCTACAATAAAACTTTCCTAGTGGAGAAGCTGATGTTCCTGGAAGACACATTTTAAGAAATAAAGAACATCAACAAACTGCATAGCACAGGAAATAAAAAAACCTAGAAACTCAAACATAAACAAGACATCCAATTCCAAATCCTCCACCAACATGTTTCATTATTACTCAAATATATCAAAATCCCCAAAACCAATCAAATCAAGTCAACTAAAGAAAAATTAATTATAAGGAGGGAGAGAGAGGAACCTGGCTCATCAGTGCCGTCTGGGCAGTCACAGAAATCATCATTGAGTTGAATTCTTGTGAACTTCTTTGCTCCATTCTTGCACTTTATTATCTCTCCTTTGAAGTAATCTTCATCTGTTTTTGTTTGGGTTCGTATCATTCAAACAACAAATAGCCCAGTGTTAATTACAAATATACTAACCCAAAAGGATGAAACTTTAAACGCAAAGGCAAGAAATATATTTTGAAAAAGTGTACCTTGAGGAGGAATTCCAAGCAAGGAATTGGAAGGAAAAGAAGAAGAAGATTCATGGGATGCAATTATTAAAGAAAAGATGATTAAAGAAAAAGAGATAGAAAAAGGGGAGATTCCCATCTTTGTGAATTGAAGAATGGGATTAAAGTTGAAAATGCATGGAAAATTTTTTGAGTTGTGTTTTTACGTTGAAGTTTTTAAGTTTCAGTTGATCTAAGAAAGAAAAAGTACAGAGAAGTGGCGGTGAAGAGTGGAGACTTCAACGGTGAAGGCTCATAACGTTAAACGACATGTCGTTTTGGTACAAGTATTTATGATGAGAAAAATAGAGCAATTTTCTTTATTGGAAGTTCTTATTTTCATTTTCAAATAGAATAGCACTACTAGTATAAAAACTCTCTCGTAAAGTTAATGAAAATGACTTAATATATATTAAAATAAAATTTGGCCCAAAATTGATTTGTTACAAATAGATAGTGTGATTTTTTAAAAAAAATTGAAGTGATCTCATTTTCATTGCTTTAGACTTTAATTTATACAACAAAATACAAATAGACATTGGGTATTTCAATTTAAATCCTTCTAAATTATAATTTGCTTCTACTTTGTAAACCAAAATGGTGCCACTGCCACAGTGAAGTTCCTGTTCACTAAAAAAGCCCGAAAAGAAATCCTAAACATCACATGACTAAACCAAAGGAAATGAGGTGAGATGAGTTAGAGTGTAACCAAGTCATAAAATGCAATAAACCCTTTTTTATTATAATAATGATATAATAATATAATAATAATCGTAGACAAAAATGATAAAATATCAACATAAACCTACATTAAAAATGACCAAAGGGCAAAAACTTGTATCCTGAAACATTACAACATTTCATGGTAATGGGATTCTTGTCAGCCAAACACTTATCTCTCTCTCGCTCGTAGATGCAACATACATGAAAGAGGATGCTATGTATATATAATTACAAAGTAGAGGAAGTCCTGGACTTATTATGCATCTTATCTTCCGGTGAAGATGGAGGTAACGAAGAAGATGAGAATGCAGCATGGTAAGATGAAGAAGCAAGTTGAGCAAGTGCAGGTACAGCACCACCTGTAGATTTTTCCAAGATATATATACCGTCAGCGACGTAAGGCAGCAATAATATATACGAAAAAACTACCATAATCTAATTCACCCAGATTTCACCAGTGTGGTCTTAGGATCCTATCCTTCTAAGGGAATAAAAAATATGTACTATCAATGTAAATAATGTGAGAAACAAATGGAAGCAATCACGAGACATTGAATGCAGTTGCTCGGACTACCAGATCTAAATTCAACATAAATACAGACAAAATATGATTGCTAGCAATATGATGGTAATGGTGAAATTTTGCAAGGTTATCAGGAAAGATTAAGGCCTATTGTAGATTGTTTTGTATCAAGGCCTTATAGAACATATTCTTCAAATAATTTGGGGAAAGATTATAAGAAAATTTTTATAAGCAAACATTTAGCAAGACCCTCCTTACAGTCTCACTCAAGAAAAATTAATCAACTAGTCACGAAAACCAATGACAGGAATCCACTGATAAGTCAATACGATACCAAAGGAGTTTAGTCAAACATGAAAAGATGACATAATAATTAAAAGGAACTTATTCTTTATGCATAAAGAATATCTCATATCATTCAAGTCGCAAATGTGTAAGATAGCGATTAATGAAAATTTTCTAACCTGTCAACCCTGCACAAGCAGAAGAGAACACTATCACGGGTGGTGCCTGCACATAAATAAAGAAGAAACTTGAAGTCATCCTTTTTCATATAGGAGAAAAGATGAACACTATTACCCTAAACCCATAAAATGCAGTTCAAAGTTCAGCCAAGATGATGTTTGTGGAGTGACGATTTGGAAAGTGAGTAATGATTAATGAACCAGCAGGAACAGCCATAAAACAAATTATTCTTGAGAAGCAGGCACATCGATTAAACATAAAAATGAGTTAATTATATCAAACAACTCATCAAGAGCATTGATGGAATGTAATCACCCTTAATCCCGGTCATAATCATGATCACTTTACAGCAACCAAACAATGAAAGATGGCATCTAATAAAGGAAAATTATCTCATACACTGGCGATGGAGCTTTTAGAGTCCACAAGCGGGTTTAGAGGGTTGACAAGCGTCCTAGTAGGGTATATTTGTGTATATTATTTAATTAATTAAATACACCTCCACTGCCAGTAGATAAAATAATAATACTCTAGGAGTGATAAATAATGCAACAAAGCAGGGGAGAAAACAAGCTTGCAAATTCAGCTCATATAATGACCAAATTTAAAGCATTGCTCAACTATATTCTCTTGACTTATATGTAAACCTATGCCAAAGGCTGCAGCAACTCAAAACAATGCATTGATAAAGCAAGAGATTTGGCATGTTAAAGAACTTACACCAATAAGGAAATGCACCCACATGGGTCCTTTAACCCACCTCCTGACAATTGGCATCACTGCACCCAAAAACGCGATTAAGAAATACAAACTAAACTCAGTTATCCATAGGTGGTAACCACCACTAAAATATTGAGAGAGAGTTATAGTATATATCTGCTTGAATCCAACAGTAACAACTTTGCATAGTAAATGCTTAGAGGAAACAAAATACAAACATAATAAGTTAAACTACTTGTATTTCAGTGGTAAGACAAGTGGCCTTGATAAAATCTATGACATGAAACTTAAAACACCACTAAAATTTTCACCTCAAAACAGGCAAGGATCAAATTTCAGGTTTTCATGATTGAATAACTATGTTATTTGAAACTTAAACAAAGAGTCAAAATTGTATAAAAACCAATGCTTGACAGAAAAGAAGTAAATTTCAAAGAGCAACTTTGAAACTATTCAGCCTGAAAAGAAAATAATTTTAAAATATGGAAAACTTCATAGATATGGCAGTGCACAAACAAAATTCATTAAATAAGTCATTAAGTTACATAGAAACTCAATTTACACATATAGTATAAAATCATATAAGCTAAATCACATCTATTAAGCAAAAATAAAGCGAAAAAGATCATTTTACCATGGTTGAAACCGTAGAATGCGCTTGTAGTACCACCAACAGCAGAGCCAATCTAATATAATAACCATAAACACACAGAATAAGGCTTTTAAAGCAAAAACAACAAGAACATTGTAATATTGGAAACCCAGTTCTAAAAAGCATCAAAATTTCCAAAAAAACATCGAATAAAATCAAAATTAGAATCAGCAAAACAAAACCCAGATCACCATAAGGGGGAAAATGAGAGAATTACCATAGAAAAACTATCCCTCACAAGTGGAGCAACAGTCCATTCACTGGTTTCCTGCCCCATCAATACCAAAAAACAGAACTTTAAGAATTCAAAAAAATAAATAGAAAAAAAAAAGATGAATGAAAGTAAAAATCGGAAAGTAAGAAGCGTACCATCTCTTTCGATAGAGGGCCAGCGCAGTGGTGGCAACGCAAATTGGTTAGAGGGTTTGAATTTGCCATTTGCGCTTTTCGTTTCCCTTTTTGTCTCAAAAATTTAATTTTCTTCTAGTGTTGTCGAGACCGAATCCAAAACCCCTCCATATGTTAAGAGCCCCTGAAAGTTGTTCTTCGGTTGGAAAGGGTTTTATGTAAAGGGAGTAGTGCTCGAGTGTGGACGAGGACACGAGGTTCGGAGGTTTATGGGAGATGCATCCAGTAATTAGCAGCCACGTGGTTTTGACCTGCCAAGTGAGAAAAGGGCCTAGAAGCAACAAACTTCTCTGGGTTGTTTGTTTGGGCTTTGGGATCCATTCGAATAAAGGCTGGGCTTTGGGACTTGCCTGAAAAGTGATAGTAATGAGGTTAGGGCATTATAGACAATTTACACTCTTATATTATAATTTATAATATAAATAATTAATAAATGAAATATAGTAAGGTTGTGAATGTTTTGCTTATTTTGTTCCTAACAATATATATCATTTTTTCATATTAATAAAATAGGTTAAATTATAGCGCAAAAACAAAAAGGTTAAATTTTGACAACAAAAAGGTTAAATAAGATTACTTAAGTTTTTTTAAGTTACAAATGAAAAATCTCACTACAATAAAACAATTTCCACTATGTACAAACATAAAAATAAGAATTCAACTCACAAATTAAGAAGTTAGATAATTATATTAAATAATCTACCTACCAAAGGTATCTATAGCTATCAAATTAACTAGACTTACATCTTAGGAGACCACAATTCAAGTACAGTATTACGCATTACACCTAACTACCAGTTGAGTTAATAACCATTAAATAATCTACTTACCAAAGATACCTAACTACTAAATTAACTACACTCACATCTTACGAGACCACAATTCAAGTACAATATTGCACATTACACCTAGCTGCCAGTTGAGTTAATAATTATTAAATAATCTACCTACCAAAGGTACCTAGCTACTAAATTAACTACACTCACATGCACATTACACCTAGCTGCCAGTTGAGTTAATAACTCAATCCAAATCTATATATATATATATAATATGTTAAGATTGTTATCAATGCCCAAAAGAGCAACATTGGATACCCCATTTTCCACATATGGGTAGCAAAATGGTCGGAACATTGTTATCACTAAAAACTAACAAGCAAAAATCACATCTAAGTATAATTACAAAATAATCTTGTTCGAGTCGGATTGGTTCATTATGGAAGTAAAACTCTTCCAACAATGATTTTTTTCATTCACACAAGACTTAGCTCTTTGAAAAAAAAAAAAAACAAACAAACTTGAGCTCGAGATATTATTTAAGGAGAACAAGTTTCAAACCATCTCAACAACAATTAATCATGTTTAGTACAACGTTTCCAAACCATTTGAACCAATAATTAATCACATCTAATCACGTCCAATGATTCTAGGAGTAATTTCTTTTGCTACTTAATTAGAAACAGTAAAAGATAACAAGAACTTAAGGTCTTGAAACGCCCGAGCCCCGAGCATGGATTAATAAAATCCCAACGTGATTATATGAGTACAATTAGTTAGGTGGGGGGGTTTAAGTAGTCATTTAGTTGGAAATTGCCATCAAATCGTAGTACTTGTAAGATTCTAAATGTGTGAACAATCATGAATCACGCCAGATAAGCTCGGGCAAAAGGCAAAAGAAAAGTTACGCTTGATTAGAAAAACAAACTAACTTTATTGAAAATTTTCAAACTTTATTGAAACTCGTACATTCTAAATATAATAATATTGTTAGTACCTACTAACTTTATTGAAAATTTTCAAACTTTATTGAAACTCGTACATTCTAAATATAATAATATTGTTAGTACCTACTAGCTCTCTTGTCTGTCCCTAGCAATATCTAAATAATCTGAACGTACATTCGAGATACGCATCTTTTTTTTGGTCAAAAGTGTTACGCATTTAACTTTAAACAAGGGAGAGAGGTCCATTGATTAATTCGTGGCTTGGATGAATCCACGTTGCCCTCCTCTATTTCACTTCAAAACACAGCGTTTCACTTAACTCCATGCCGTTTACATTGATTTCCCAATTTTATGTCTCTTTAGATTTTTTTTTTAAGTTAAAATCAGGCTTTTTGAAATCGGACCATCAACGGAATTGGTGATGATTCCGGTCGGTGGTTTGATCAGTCCGACCGGTTCAATCGTCGGTCCAGTATGATAAGACCATTTTATGGAAATTGTTGGCATTTTACCTTTTAAATATTATATAAGGTATATACATATCACATAAAAACATTTGGTGTAGTGGCTTAAGTGTGTTTTTTGTTACCCACAAGGTTCAAAACTCACCACCTTCAAAAAAATTTTTAAAATTTTTAACTATTAAACCGGTTCTATCCGGTCAGAACCCGATCCAACCGGTTTTTACCCGGTTGTTAACCACGTTGACTAACCGCGATTCCCACGTCTTTAAGGACCGGATATGCCACCGATTCCCAATTTATTAAACCGATCCGATCAGATTTTGAAAACAATGGTTAAAATTACAGTGGGAGAGTGAATCAAAGTTTGTGGTGATAAAATTATTTAATGCACAGATTGTCAAGTCGGAGAAGGTGCTGTGAAGTTCTTTACAGATTTCTACCCATTAGTCAAGCTTTGTCAAGTTTTGAAATTGCTTGCTTCACTCAACGTGTATAAAGGGGCAGAGTATTTGATATTTAAAATAGAGTTAGCAGAGTAGTATAAAAAGGAAAATTAGGAGAAGAGAATGGACACCAGATGCAGGAAGACCAAGAAGAACTCTCCCACTGTAATTTTAACTTAAAAAAAAATCAAAAGAGACATAAAATCGGGAAATCAATCTAAACGGCATGGAGTTAAGTGAAACGCTGTGTTTTGAAGTGAAATAGAGGAGGGCAACGTGGATTCATCTAAGCCACGAATTAATCAATGGATCTCTCCATTGTTTCTTTAGTAGTGGAGAAGATTCTCCCTTTAAACAAACCTACTCAGAGTTGACCAACAAGGGGTTGGATCAAATGGTAAGCGGCTTGTTTCAGCTTAAGCAGGTCTTAGGTTCGAGACCTTGCGTACGCAGCTGCCCATGTTGGGAGACTTACCCACCATAACCAGGTGCGCGACGCGGGTCGGATCCGGATTAATCAGGGCTAAGCCCTGGATACCGAATGGAATACCAAAAAAAAAAACCTACTCAGTAGCTTTTTTTTTTTTTTTTTTTGAATTTAAAGTTTAAATCAAAGATTATCATTATTAACATTATTTTATATAAAAATAGTACTACTAATAATATATAGTACAAGTTGGTCAGCCCGCGCTAGCGCGTCGGGCGTCTTTGAATTTGGTTTTTTAGAAATTTTTTTATTACGACCCTCATAAACATCAGCTTTGTCAAGAAACAAAGAGCCAAGAAATTGTTCGTGAGAATAGTTGATAAAATTACATATTAATAATACTATTTATTACGGAAATAGACATAGTGTAGGGGAAAGAAAGTTTAAGAAACTAATCAAGGGACTATTAATGACACTATTTATTACTAAAATAGTCAATTACCAAAATAGGGCAGGGGAGAGAAATTGTAAGAAACTAATGGAGGTCCTTTTTAGTAATTAACCAAGTGAGAAAAGACATAAAATGACAAAAAAAAGTTCAAACCAAATCTCCTCATCAATCTTCAAAAGGGGCCTTTAGTAATTTCATTGGGTGTTTCAAATAATATGTAATATATATTATTATTTTTCCTCCAAACGAAAAATAATATAGTATTATATAGCGCATATGAAGCTCGTGGATGGACTGCACCAGCAGCACTCACGACTATAAAATTTACCTGGTTGGGTTCCTACTTCCTTGAACTGCCGTGAGGAGCTTTTTGCACCACATTGGAGTTTTTTTTTCTTTCTCTTGTAATGGCGACGGAAGAAGCAGTGGTTCTCTACCCAACGCCCACAATCGGCCACTTGAAAGCCATGGTGGAGTTAGGCAAGCTCCTACTCACTCATCAACCTTCCTTGTCTATCCACATCCTCATTGCTACCCCTCCTTACCAAGCCAATGCCACCGCTCCCTACATTGCCGCCGTTTCCTCCGCCGTCCCATCCCTCACTTTCCACACGCTACCCGAAATCACCCTGCCTCCATCTTCCAGCGTCGCCCATCACGAAGACCTTACTTTCGAGGTCCTTCGTCTCAACAACCCTTACGTCCACGACGCTCTCGTTTCCATCTCAAATAAGCACAAAATCCAAGCTTTGGTCATGGATTTTTTCATAAGTGTTGGTTTCAAGGTGGCGACGGATCTCAACATCCGTCCTTATTACTTATACACCGCCTCAGCCGGTTCTCTTGCGGCTTTTATTTATCAACCCACCATTCACAACCAAACCACTGAAAGCTTCAAAGATATGGGCGATGTTCTCCTTCACACGCCGGGCGTTCCACCGATTCCGGCTAAAGATATGCCAAAGCCTGCACTTGATCGCACATCAAAGGCCTATGAATTCTTCCTTGATTGCTCCATCACCCTCCCCAAGTCAGCCGGAATTATTAACAACAGTTTTCAAGTCCTCGAGCCAAGAGCTATCAAAGCAATTAGCGACGGACTTTGTGTGACGGATTCTCTCACAGCTCCCTTGTACTGCATTGGACCACTGATTGCTTCCATTGACGAAAAGAAAACAGACGGCGGTGATCAGTGCTTAACGTGGCTAGACTCGCAGCCGAGTAAAAGCGTAGTGTATCTCTGTTTTGGAAGCTTGGGATTGTTTACAAAGGAACAATTGAGGGAAATAGCTTTAGGGTTAGAGCGAAGTGGGCAAAGGTTTCTATGGGTGGTGAAGAACCCTCGTTCCGGAAACCTAGGCGTGGCTATTAAGGAACAAAGCGAGCCGGATTTGAACGACTTGCTTCCGGAAGGGTTTTTGGAGCGGACCAAGGACAGGGGACTGGTGGTGAAGTCATGGGTGCCACAGATGGCAATCTTGAACCATGGCTCGGTTGGCGGGTTCGTGACTCATTGCGGCTGGAACTCGGTATTGGAGTCGGTGGCGGCAGGCGTTCCGATGGTGGCTTGGCCGCTCTATGCGGAGCAAAAGTTTAACAGAGTTTTGCTAGTGGAGGAAATTAAGATAGCGTTGCCAATAGTGGAGTCGTCGGAGAATAATGGGTTCGTGAAATCAGACGAAGTGGAGAAGCGAGTTAGAGATTTGATGGAGTCTAGTGAAGGGAAACTGGTTTTGGAGCAAATTACGGCCATGAAAGAAGCTGCCGAGGCAGCATTGAGTGACGGAGGTTCGTCTCGGCTTGCACTAGCTAAACTCGTCGAGTCGTGGAAACAGTAACGTAACGGCTCTTCTGATGATTTCCCAAAAGAATAATCAGTTTATTATGTAACTTTTGTTTTTGGCTCGAAAGAAGCGATTTTATATTATGTACCTTTAGAATAACTAGATCAAGCCCGTGCTCCGCAGCGGGTTGGGAGAATGTGGCAAGGATTTCAATAAGTTCAAAGGGTTGTTGGCAGTATAAAATTGTAGAGTTTTGAAGTTAGCTAATGAGTTCAAATGGCTTCTGCCAGTATAAAATAGGAGATTTTAGGAGAGTTTTCAAGTTAATAATCGTTTTCATTGATCATCTTGATTTTACAACATGAGTAGTAATGTTATAAGAGAAAAAGCCTTAGCCTACATCAAACATTAAATATACTATATTACTAAGCTGGCATTATAATTAACTGCTCAAGTTGACGGATGATAAAATTGTTCATTACAAACCAAATTTTGATTTTGGTATGCAAATCTGGTTCAAGGCTTCCGAAAAAGTAGCCACAAAGCATTAGTCTAAGCCCAAACTAGTAGCAGAGAAAAAAAAAAAAGCACCTCGGGTAGGATCAAATTTCTTCTCACCAAAGCTAAAGTATAAAAGAAATCTACAGTACTTAAAAACTTTAACTTTCAGACCACTCGAAGGGCATCTTTCTTTGTCGCATTTTATCTTGTGAATCAATTCTTCACATGGCTTTATGACAATTGCTTTTTATCTTTTATGATCTTGTTTAACCTTACTATAGATTTCATCCAGCACGTGTTTCCTCACCTTCTAAATGTCTAAACAGCTAAAGAGAAGCTGTTTTTAATTATGATCAAAGCTCACTTCTTCCATAATAGTAACATTTGGTACCACTCATGATCCATTATTGGAATATATATTCTCTTAAACTATTGCAAGTATGTTCGCAAAATTTGAAGATGTTGATGAAGCAATACAGCTGTCTAAATACTGGAAAAAATGTCTTTTGCGACGTTTATGAAAATATCATATATTGAACGATGTTTCCGAAAAATGTTGTTATAAATGTCAAAAACATCTATCTTAAAATGAAGTTTATTAAAAAATGTCGCATGATTGAACGACGTTTGAGAAAAACGTCTCTACAAACGTCGCAAAAGCAATAACAAAAGTGACGTTTTTTAAAACGTCACTCAATTTTACAAAAGAGTCGCAAGATTTTGCGACGTTTTTTAAAATGTTATATATTAAACGACGTTTCTGAAAAACGTTGTTATAAATGTCGGAAAAGTCTATTTTAAAGCGACGTTTGTTAGAAAGATCGTATGATTGAACGACGTTAAGCACAAATGTCTCTAAAAATGTCGTAAAAACTTAAGCAATAGCGACGTTATATAAAAATGTCACTTTATTTAAGAAAGTGACATAACGAATATAGCCCTTACGACATATATGATATATGTGTCGCTTGAAATGTTGCTAAAACTAAAAAATATAACAACGTTTGGTACAAATGTCGTTTTATAGTCATTTTTCGACTTTGAAGCGACGTTTCTAACAAACGTTGGTTTAAACCGATCTATAAACGTCGCAATAGGCCTTTTTTCCAGTAGTGTCTGGAGATAAAAACATGATCTGACCAAAAGTAAAAGTGCCAAAAAAGTAACCACTTATCACGTACGATATCTTTAATATGTAATCCACTTTTCCATGTGCAAAAGCTGTCAGGCAAGCAAGAATTCCACCAGAACTTTTTGAACAATCATAATTCTAAAAATAATCTGTTGCGCCAAAATCTCCCTGACACAAAATCGGATCGCGGAGAGGGGCGTGTCAGTCAATTTACTCAAATTGACAAAACGCAAACTGATCATGGCAATAAGATACGGCTTTCAAAAATGACTTCGGCTTAAAATATCCAAAAACCACTTAGCCTAACATAAAAGATGATTTTTACCAGTGTAGCTTTGGTCTTTTCTCACGGCCATTACGTGGCCGAATCCCACGACCAACATGTGGCCGAATCCCACGACCACCATGTGATCGAATCTCAAGACCAACTATGTGGCCGAATCTCACGACCAACGATGTGGCCGAGTCTCACGACCAACGATGTGGCCGAATCTCACGACCAACTATGTGGCCGAATCTCACGACCAACGATATGGCCGTTTGATTTTCCTCCAATTTAATTAATCAAGTAAATAATAATTACTTAATCATGTGGGCTTAAAATTATCTTTGGGTTGAAATCGGACTTAGGGTTAAGCAAAAAGCCTTTTTCTAACCAAATGGTCAAAGTCTAATGAAATTTAAGCTTGAATCTCAACCTTTGATCTATTAGGCCTGACCACTTTTACAAGTCTATCCCTAATTGTAAATTAGGGTATAAACATTGCCCCCCTATTTCATTAGGTATGGAGTGTAGCAAAATTACTTGATGAAATATAACCCCAACGATATGAAAGAAAGATTTGCCATTTTATTTCAATTGGTGGCTTTCAATTTTGCCAAACTCAAGAAATTTTATTCCTTTAATCGCAACTTTTAATCTTTAGAACAATTAAGTTTGCAATTTGTTGTCTTATCTGGTGGCTTTAATTTTGCCAAACTCAAGTAATTTAATTGCAAGTGGCCAATATTAAACTAAGTCCGACCGTGGAAATCCTAGTTAATTAGGCCAACAAAAATTTTTTTAATTAAGGCCAAAATTAATATTAGCAATTTTAATTGCTACCCTCTTGGCCTCAATGCTTGATTACTGTTTGGCAAAATTGATTTTTGCTTTCTCATCAACATGGCCATTGGCCAATCCAGCCAAATTAATTAAAGGGATATAATAAAGTTATAATCACCATTATCTTAATTTTTGTGATGATGGTGATTTTCCTTTCTGCATGGCCATTGCCCAAAAAATCAATTATGCAATTTTTTTTTTAAAAAACCGCATTAGCTTTTGGGGCGGCTTAGTCCTCTAAACTTTGAATTCGCTCCTCAAGAGTATAAGCTGACAATTTTTGTCAACCACCACATATATATATATGTATGTATATATATATATGTATATATATTAGAGTACTCATGGGATCTCCTCAATGATCGGAGAAAAAACGAGTGGCCTATACAGAATAATTGTATTAGGCTCAACAAGGTCTTCCATAGCTTCTTTAATGCCATCATGCCTAGTCTGAAGACATGAAATCATAGGCATGGGCCGACCATATTTATCTTGGCCGAGAAATCGAATAGTTCCCATTGATTCATCGTAATACCTGGTTTCCACGGCATTGGACTCTATCCTGAAAGTTTTGTTATCAGCATGCACGACCTCCACTTCGTTGCCATTCCAAAACATCAAGAATTGGTGGAGGGATGAGGGAACACACCAATTGGAGTGAATCCAGTCCCTTCCTGATAAAGCATGGTAAGTTGATGATGAATCTACGACAAAGAGTGCAGAGATAGATGTTTTTGATCCCACCGTAAGATTTGTTGGCAAAATTCCTCTTGTTTTGCTAATAGTGCCAGAATAATCACTTACTGTTACATCTGACTTAATTAGATCATCCGCACATTTGCCAAGTTTTTTCAATGAAGCATATGGGAGGAGATTCACGTCTGCACCATTATCTACCAAGATCCTATTTAATGGAACTCCATCAAAATGTGCTTTGATGTATAATGGCTTGATATGGCGAGTAGCACTCTCATTAGGTTTTATGAATGTAATGGTTTTAGCTTCTTTAACCTTGCCCCCCGAGCAATTCTCATCCCTGCAAGGTAAACAAATTTCATCTTCTGCATCACCATCACCATCTGGGAAAGGTTCACTTAGATCTACTTCCTCGTCACTTTTGGCCGCAAAGATGCAAGGTAACGTAAGAACATTGCAATGTAGTTTAACGGTGAACTGGCCAAAATTTATAGAATCTTCAGATTTCGCAAGGAAATCATCAGCTTGCATAGTTTTGTTCTCGCTTAAAGCAAGAGTGGCCTCAGCGTAATTGTTAACACTTGAGCCAACATTATTACTGATATTTAGATCCATGTCATTGGTACCTTCTTTTTTTTCACCATTGGTATTTTCACAGAGAGCATTAACATTAACATCATTATCTTTGTTGTCAAAATAATTATCTTGATCCATGTCTCCACTCTTTTGTCTATTGAACTCATCTCGAGCCTTATTTAGAGCAATTATCATATCAGCCAAAACATTAGTCCTGATGTCAAGTTCGGCTTCCTTTCTTTTAATCTTAGCCTCCCATTCATCCAGCCTAGCTTGTTCCAAAACAACTTTGGCCCTCCATGGTTCTAGACCTGCTGCCACCAATTGCTCAAATGACATACCTGGTGTTACTTTAAGTGTGGGAAGTACACCATTGCTGCTTCCCTCCTCAATGCCATCAACATTGCTTTTCTGAAGTGTGGAGTTCAATTTGTCCAACTCCTCATTCATTTCCATCTCCTTCCTAGCTTTGGCTCTTTTTCGAAGTTCCCTCCGTCTCCATGTCTTTCTATTTCGCTGTAAAGGTGGACTTGGAAATTTGGGATGTTCCACTCTCTGCCAGGTTCCATATGGAACTCCATTTGCTGGCCCCACCATTCTTGGTTGGAATTTTCGAATGGCATAACTTTGGCGGCGCTGAACTTCTTGATTAATAAATCTAGATCTATATTCTTCCTTTCTTTCCTCAAGCCACGGCCTTAATTCCCTTCCTGGCCTTATGGACCTTGGCTTTGTCGGGAATTTAACATATTCATCAGGCACCAGTGGATCAAGTGAAATCGCCTTGGAAGTTGAAGGAACCATAGGGTGTGGCATTGCTTGCTTTGGCTTAGGATTTGCCAAATAAGCCTCCCTAGCCAATGCATAAGCCACTTGATCCCTTGGCTTCTCATTTGTATGTTGATGCGTTGACCCCTCTTGATCATTGTCAAAATTCAGCCTCCGGGGTACATTTTTGTTTGGCGCATGATTTTTAGCACGTGAAATCACATGCCTTGCTGTAGGTGGCGTCAATTCAACTTTCCTCCTAAGAGCCATATTCAACGCTACTGGTCTTGGAATTGGCCTGTCAATTCGGTTAGGTACGAAATCAACTTTATGAGGATTAGCATAACCATACCTTTGTTGCTTAGGTTTATCGCAGGGCTCTTGATCAAAATGGACCACCGACTTTTTCTTGGCAGAAACCAAATGTTCTTCCTCTAGCACGTCCTTGGCTTTCTCTTCTTTAGTCAATCGACCATTTTTTGGAAAATTAATTGACACCATGTTTACTGCAGCTGGGAAAAGGTCTTTATCAACCCCCATCTCTTTCTTCGGAGGCTCCGGAAACTTCAAGATTCCATGTTCAATTTTCTCTTGTACTATATTTCGAAATACAATACAACTATTGGTGGAATGTCTCCATGAGTCATGGTATTTGCAGTATTCTTTCCCCTTGATGCTTTCCGAAGGAGGAATATTGTGTCCAGGAGGCAATTTAACCATCCCAGATTTGTAAAGATAATCAAAGACATCAGAAGTTTTTGAAACATCAAAAGAATAGATGCGATTACCATCATGTGGCTTCTTTTCTGCTTGCCTCTGATAAGCCATTGCGAGATATTCCTGAGTCTGTGGATGCCTCATACCCGTCTTCACCAATGCAGGACATTCAATTGGCCTATCAGTTTTGATTTCGGCCACACCCAACTCATAATTAGGTTCATGATAATATGTGCCATATGAAGAGCTTCTCCTCTCCAATTCTTCATGTAGCAACCTTTCATATCGAGCCACCTTTGTAGACATCTCATAGTAATCCCTGAACTCCATTCCTTCGAATTTCTTCCGAAGTTCGAGATCTAAACCATTTTGTGCTAGACGCACAAATTCTTGCTCTGGCAAAGCAATGCGGCAACGGTTCCTCAGTTTTTTGAACCTAGCTATATAATCCTCACCCGACTCTCCCTTTCTTTGGGACAATCTTGAGAGATCAACCATGGAAATCTCCGGCTCTGTTTTGTAAAACTGAGTATGGAAAAGCCTTTCCATTTCCTCCCACGTCGTAACGGAGTTAGGTGGAAGATTAATGTACCAAGTGAACGCGACCTTTGTGAGAGAGTTTGGGAACAATCTCAACTTTTGGAAGCCGGTGTTTGCCTCTCCACACTGGATGGAAAAGCGACCCACGTGCTCAACAGTTGAAAGATCAGATGAAGTACCTGGAAAAATAGGATTAAAGTCAGGAATTTTGTACCCCCTTGGAAAAGGATGCAACTGATCAAATGCTTCAGGATATGGTTTTTGGAATATTGGTCTTGTCATTCTTCTATACCCAGGGCCAATTACATCCTGTATTATTTCCATAACCTGGTTCCTGTTGAGTTGTGGTTGAGTGGGCTCTTCTTGACGAAAAGCTTCCATAACTGGAGCACGATGTGCAGGAGCTAATGCCCCTCTTTGTTGTTGTTGTTGCTGGCGTGGTGCAGCATGGCGATGGTTGTTACCATTGCCATTAGCATTGCCATTACCCCCATTCCTAGCTCCATTATGGCCGTTGTGAATCCCTTGGTGGCCATTTCCCACGCCATTTCCACAAACATGTGGTGGCACATAGACACCAATTTCAGCCTGATTCACTTCATTGACATTATCAGCAACTTCCTCTATGGGAAGAACGAGATCTTGCCTCTCAAGGACGTTATCAACCCCAAGTGGGGGAGGTGGGACTCCCACATTATCCATAGCAACATTGACACCTCCTAGGGCAGGAATCATTTCTCTCAGAAATTGCCGAATTTGCTGCTGATCCGGCATAGGTATCTGGTTTTGCCCCCCGAGTGGTGGGAGTCTTTCCATTACTTCCTTGAGGTTATTTTCTGTTTTTCCGAATGCTTCCCTTATGCTGCCTTATGTTTGAGTACGTTGATTTTCCATCTTTTTTTCGAACTTTTGTTCCATATTAAGTATCACGCCTTGAAAGCGATTCATGATTTCATCCATGAACATTTGTTGAATTTCCGGAAGGTCAACATGCTCCTTTTCACTTTCATGCTCACGCAAAGCCATGTTATGGGAAGATTCAGCTTTCTTCCCAGTTTCTTTTGGAGGCATGACAAAAAGACGTAAAAGGCGAAATAAAAGTATTGAAAGATAAATAAAAACCAAAAATAATTAAAAATAAAAAACTTGTAAACGACCTGAAAAACAAGTCAAGTAAGAAGTCCTTCTTGGTCCCACCGGGCGTGCCAAAAAGAGATGTTGCGCCAAAATCTCCCTGGGCACACGACCGGATCGCAGAGAGGGGCGTGCCAGTCAATTTACTCAAATTGACAAAGGAATTAATGCGAGCTTAGAGAGCTTGAAATAAGATTGGATCAGACGATTGTATTTGTGAGATCTGGTTGTAAGTCACACCGAAGTGTCTAATACATGCAACCCAGACTTCTGCATGAGCGTAATCAGGTTTAACAAGTTTGAACAAAATAACATGGATTGTTATTGCAAATGAGAAAATTACAAGAGAGGATTGTTAAGACAAGAGTCTTAAAAAGAGTAGACAAGAGTCTAAGAGACAAGAGTCTTAAAGAGAATAGACAAGAGTCTAAGAAAACAAAAACAAAAACAAAAACTTGCAAGAGCAAGGGAAAAAAGGAATGTAGTAAGCGTAGAGCTTGAAGTGTTGTGTAGTTTGTGCTAGGCAGGTTGTTGGTCCGGAGATCTCCTCAACGTTGGTGGTATGTCTGCTTATATAGCCAAGGCCTTTGACAAAATCCCTTCCCTTCCATCAAGAGATTGTGATTGTCTTCAATCTTCATAGGTTAATTCTCAATACCACTCTAGATCCAAGAAATTAGGAAATTACGATCAATCAATTGATACACACATAATTTCCTTGTGAGTGTTATCAAGATTTTTTATGACTTTGATTTGCCTTCACACGCTACTTATTATGGTGTTAATTCTTGCCCATCGGCGCGGCCTATTGCGTATTGCTTCGAATCAAAACAATCTTGGTCAAAGAATTTTAACCGCTAGGCTGAAGCAAAACGCAAACCGATCATGGCAATAAGATACGGCTTTCAAAAATGACTTCGGCTTAAAATATCCAAAAACCACTTAGCCTAACATAAAAGATGATTTTTACCAGTGTAGCTTTGGTCTTTTCTCACGGCCATTACGTGGCCGAATCCCACGACCAACTATGTGGCCGAATCCCACGACCACCATGTGATCGAATCTCAAGACCAACTATGTGGTCGTTTCTCACGACCAACTATGTGGCCGAATCTCACGACCAACGATGTGGCCGAATCTCACGACCAACGATGTGGCCAAATCTCACGATCAACTATGTGGCCGTTTGATTTTCCTCCAATTTAATTAATCAAGTAAATAATAATTACTTAATCATGTGGGCTTAAAATTATCTTTGGGTTGAAATCGGACTTAGGGTTAAGCAAAAGGCCTTTTTCTAACTAAATGGTCAAAGTCTAATGAAATTTAAGCTTGAATCTCAACCTTTGATCTATTAGGCCTGACCACTTTTACAAGTCTATCCCTAATTGTAAATTAGGGTATAAACATAATCAACATTCATTGTTGCTAAAAATGCAAAGATCACCTACCAAAAAAAATTGTGCAGATCATGGATTTGTCTGCTGTATCCTCTGCTCTCCAAACCATTAGCGGGCCGCTAATTCAAGAAGTGATATCCTTATGGGGAGTGAATGATAAGGTTGAGAGTTTGGAAAAGGAGCTAAAATGGATGCAAAGCTTCCTAAAATATGCAGATGCTGTGAAAGTAGCTGATTCTGAGGTGATACGAACCTATGTTGCAGAAGTCAGAGAGCTCGCCTATGATGCTGAAGATGTCATTGAGACTTTCGCTCTCAAAGTTGCTTCCAAAAGGAAAGGAGGTGTCTCAGGTTTCATCAGAAGATCTGCTTGCTGCCTAAAGGAGGGATGTTTGCTGCGCAAGACAAAGTCGGAGATAGGGAGAATCACCGCCAGGATCACTGAATTATCGCGGCGATTACAAACATATGATGTCAAGAAAATAAGGGATGAAGGAGGGCCAAGCTCATCAAATGATCAAAGGCGGGAGTCAAGGCGGCGTTATCCTCATATCATTGAGGATAACATCGTTGGATTGGATGATGATATCAGGAACATGGTCTCCATTCTTGTTGGTGAGGAACATCATGATTGTAGGGTTGTTTCCATATGTGGAATGGGTGGTTTGGGGAAGACCACTCTAGCTAAAAAGGTCTATAATGACAGCCAAATTAGAAGTCATTTCAGTTACTTTGCTTGGGTATATGTTTCTCAACAGTATCAGAAAAGAAAAGTATGGGAAGACATTCTGTCTGGTCTTAACCTTTTAGATAAAGAAGACAGGAAGAACAGGGATGAGGAATTAGCAGAGAAATTGTTTAACATTTTGAAGGAGAAAAAGTGCTTGGTGATACTTGATGATATTTGGAGCATTGAGGCTTGGGACACTATAAAACCTGCTTTTCCAACAAGGGACACCAATAGCAAGATATTGCTCACCTCTCGCAACAAAGAGGTAGTTTCACATGCTGATAGGAGAGGTTACCTGTATGAATTGCAGTGCTTAAAAGATGAACAAAGCTGGGAATTGTTTCAAAGGATTGCATTTCCAGGTAATTCTTTTCTTGAATTTAACAATTGCAAATTATATTCTTTATATTGAAAAGCATGAACCTACATTTAGTCATAGACCATTTTAATGGATACAAACTTTAGACTTTAAAGTTAATATAGGATGTTGATTGATTCTCTATGTAATTTGTATTGTAATAATTGCTGTACTTGTTTCTTATTGTACAGACAAAATGGTTAGGGTTGAGTCGTGTATGGAAGAGTTAGGGAAAGGAATGATTAAACATTGTGCAGGGTTGCCATTGGCCATTGTTGTGTTGGGAGGAATTTTGGCTTCTAAATGTTCAGTAATTGAATGGCAAAAGGTTTCTAAAAATGTGAAGAGATACTTGAAGGGAGGTAAAGGCCAAGGAGTTGAGCATGTCTTAGATTTAAGTTATGATGATCTGCCACCCTATTTAAGACCATGTTTCCTTTTTTTGAGTCACTTCCCAGAGGATTATAAGATACAAACCGATAGGTTGATTCAATTATGGATTGCAGAGGGTTTTGTTTCAATGGAGCCTGATGAAGAAGAGGATGAAGGGGAAACTCTTGAAGATGTGGCTGAATGTTACTTGATTGAACTTATGGAAAGGTACATGATTCAAGCTGAAGAGAGAAATGTGATTGGGAAGATCAAAACGTGTCGCATGCATGATGTGATTAGAGATGCTTGCTTGTCAAGGGCAAAACAAGAAAATTTCTTCCACATTGTTGATCATTCAAATGCAGGCAATGATTACTCATCACCAGTTACAAGCGGTAAGGCGCCAAGAGTTGCTGTACATAAATACTTTTTAGTTCAGCGCATAAAAAATCCCCATCTTCGATCACTTGTGCTCTTTTCGGAAATCTTTCGTTCTCAAAATAGGTTCTTTGAAGAATCTTTTCTAGTGAAAGTGCGAGAATGTTTTGACAATTGCGGCGGAGATTACTGTGTAATGATATGCCTGATGTTCATTACGGTCACAATATTACTTCCTCTTATAATGTCTCTCATTTTCTGCTCGCTTGTTCCTGAAATTTGTTGCACTTGGAAATACATGCTGAACAATTTCAAACTGCTAAGAGTTCTAGACTTTGAAGGAGAAGAAAATTTTGGCGGATGCAAGTTACCAGATGGTTTAGGAAATCTCATCCATTTGAGGTTCTTGAGTCTAAGGAAATTTGATTTCATATTATCAAAATTACCGTCATGTCTAGGCAACTTAAAGTGCTTGCGAACCTTGGATTTAAGGCTACGATGTTTTGATGATTATGGTTCTACTCTTCATAAAGTTCATGTGCCTAATGTGATATGGAAATTGAGACAGTTAAGACATCTATATCTCCCAAGTCGTCTTAAGCGTCAAACAAGGTTAAGGTTGGATACGTTAGTGAACCTTCAAACCCTGGTGAACTTCAACATGAGAAATTGTTATATGGCACATCTTCTCAGCTTGATCAATCTTAGAAAATTGGAGATACTTTGGATCCCTGGTGCTAATTATGAAGCTTTTAAGAAGCATTTGAATAAGAATCCCCAGATCATTACAAGTATTAATCTGAGATCTTTGTCTTTTGAGAATAATCGATCCGGGTCTCAAGAGATGGATCCAACACATGTGGTGCAGTTTCTTTCAAAACATTTTTTTGAATCAAAACATTAAAATTGACTTTTGAGTCCTCATGGAAGTTGTAAATCATGAAATTACTTTTTAATAGACACTTGAATCACCTTCATCGGACAAACAAAACAAAAAATAAAAGAATTAAAGCCGAAAAGTTCAATCGTCCAATCCGAGGGACTAAATAGCATAAAGCATAAAAGTATAGGGATCATTTGAGAAATAAACTAGTGAAAAAATGATTTGTTTATTATAAGCGGACCCAGTAATAGTAACTTTGTTTCAAACTTCCCAAAACTCCCTCAATCATATGTTCTTGGGTAAATATGGTAAGGTTTTTTAACTGGTTTTTCAATACTTCTACTTCTCATTTTATATATTATTAATTAATTGTTATAGATTTCTGAATTTCATTAAAATAATCACTTTTAAGAGATTGCCCGTAAGGCATGTTGAAAATCAGACCATGCACTTTTTTGCTTAGTGAAGTCTAAAGTTAATTGGAAGAGTAGGTTGAAACTTGAAAGTACGTAACAGATGGCATATATATTATTACTAGTTACTAGTTTAACTACTCCAACACCTACCATTCCATTCTATTGGAATTAACAAGTGTACTATAAATAAATA
This sequence comes from Corchorus olitorius, assembly GCA_001974825.2. Taxonomy (NCBI): domain Eukaryota; kingdom Viridiplantae; phylum Streptophyta; class Magnoliopsida; order Malvales; family Malvaceae; genus Corchorus; species Corchorus olitorius. The sequence continues at coordinate 46,473 of AWUE01022984.1, forward strand.
TACAAAATTTGTGCATTATTCAATTTCATTTCCATCATCATTTCATTGCATTTATTATTACTAGTTACTACTCCAGTTTAACTACTCCAACACCTACCATTCTATTGTTGGAATTAACAAGTGTGCTATAAATAAATATACAAATTTTGTGCATTGTTCAATTCCATCATCATTTCATTGCATTTATTAGAAATTGCATTTTTTAAGTAGAGGTAGAGAGGAGAAAAGAGGAGAGAAAGAGAGATGCCGCCACCGGGATGGGGACCGCCACCGGGAGGACCGCCAGGGCCTCCCGGAATATGTGGTTGCTTTGAGTTTCTTTGCGGCGGTATATGCCGCCTTATATCTTCATGGTAAGTTTCAATATCATTGACATGTTATTTAATTTATTATCGATCATGATCACCCTTGGCTAGCCATTTGATTCTATGTAACTAAGCTAGCTTCGATTTTTGCTAAATCCATCAAAAAAATTAGTAATTTCTTGAAGAAAATTTATCTTTAATATATTATTATAGTAGTAATAGTAGTTTTTTAGCTCAAATATTATTGTATATTGATGAAAGAAATTAACATAAAAAAAATAATGATTTTCATAGTTAGATCATTATGAACTCTTAATCATGCCTTCCATGTTATAATATCTTGCTATATTTCACACACTCAAGAAGAAAAACTATAAAAAAAATTTGTTTTCATTCTAACTAACATGGTTTTTTTTTTTTTACTTTTCCCTTCTTTTTGTTTTGGGGGGTTGCAGTTTCTATGTGCTGTGCTGCTGCTGCATCTTTGAACGCTGCTGTGGGCCGATGTTCGGTGGGCCGCCTGGACCTCCTGGGCCACGCCCTTTTTGATTGATCTCATTTCCATTCCTCATTTATCTGTTTCTGTTCCGTAGTTGTATAATAATATAAACTCACGATTGTGTTTAAATTATCTTTGTATTTAATAAACTCAAAAAAAAATAATTTGTATTTAATAAACATTTAAATCCTGTTCTATACTTCTATTCTACCATGTAAATTTCTTTACCTTTTTTTTTCTTATTGATTTTGTATTTTGGGTTACAATTTTACCTATCTACTGTATTTTATTTTTTAAAATAATTTATTCAAGTTCATGATCTTGTGGAAGTAACAACAAAAGCACATTTCAGTCTGTTAAAAGGAGAAAAGGGTGAAAATAACACTCAACAGAAAGACAAAGGCGCAATTTCATTAATTATTGTAAATTTGTAAAAGTAGCTATGAAAATTTGAATGCCTTGCCTAAAAAAAAGATTTTTAAACAAGGATAAAGAAAAAGAATCACAAAATCATCAGTATAAGAATTCCATGAGAGAAAACCATCTAGTAGTGAACATATCACTTTGCTTCTTCTTCTTCTTCCTCTTCCTCATCCTCCTCTTCTTCTGCTTCTCTCAACCACTGCAATGGAAGCCGTCGATATGTAAATGGGATAAACAAGATGCGTACACCTTAATTAAATTATAATCTCTTCAAGAAGTGCCGATTAATATATCTAGAGCAAAGTAAACTGTGGCCAAACTATGGCATTGCATGTTCATGTTTTGTTTTCTAAATGATAATAATGGTGACTTCGGTAGACATGCAAGTTCGCCGAAATCTACTTAGCATAGCTATTAAGGTCATTGACATCTATAGATATTAAGGTCATACCTGCAAAAAATTTTCTGATTGCCTAACAAAAACTTTATCCGATTCATCTGCCCCTTCCTTCTCATCGGCCCACCTTAGAATAGCTTCTTCTTGAATAATTTCTTTATCATACAGAAGATGCAAAATCTGTGAAATAAAACATCACATTAACAGGATGCTATATGGAAAACTCATGCTGCATTTTAGTGTCCAGTATTTCAGATGTCATGCTGCATTTTCTAGTCAAGAAGCACACACATATACAAAGGGCAATAGCCCTTCAAATCTCATCATCAACCTGTTATGACATCTAAAAAATCTCTTCATAGCAGAGGAGCTAGAGTGCTAAGTCTGCACCTATTCTCTTTGATCAATGAAATCAGATGAGTATTGAATCTAACCACAACAACAAATGGCGATATATAGTCAGCTAGTTAATTCAATTATAGGACTGGCTTCAGAAACATTGCAAAACCTTTCTAGCCAGATCTTATCAACCAATCTCTCTCTTCACAATTAAACCCTACTATATTAATCTAGGTACGTTGTATCAGGGTATGTCATTAGTGATTAGAATACCTGTGGAAACAATGGGGAGAACTCCTTGCAAGATTCCAGGCATATTTCTTCAAATTTCAAGATAACCTCAATCTGTTGGGAGTACCATGAAAAAATTAGCAAAAAAGTTGTAATATATTCCCAAAAGGAAAAAGTATCTAAGTTCTTTAATATTTGATTTCTCATTATATTCCCACTTTTCAATCAACAAATATATCAATTACAAAAAATGTTATCTTAAAAGTATAAAACAATATGAAACATGAGGCAAATCTTGATAAGTGTATATCAGATCAGACAAATTCCAAATGAAAACACAAAATATAGCAATAATTATCCCTAATTGAGGCAATCATAAACAACTAATAGCCTAGGGACAAAACTCAGATAGTTCCTTATGTGATTTTCCTCATGCTCCTCTATGAAAATGAGCCTGTGTTTTTAACTTTGCTGCTTTCGCATGGACCGGATACCTATGCCATCTTGTCCAATCAGAAAATATGAGTACTTGCCTCATTTTAATTGGAGAATTTGAGAAAAGCACATGAAGAATCTTACCCCACTGCAGGCTGTGTCTAAACTGACAGCAAGGATAGTTCCCAAGAAATTACAGTAAATGATGATTAGAATATAATGAAGCCAGGATAAACAGGCGATAATTATAGGAAATTATGCATTTCTAGAAACTGAGAGGCCACCACACCAATCCATCCGATGAATGATACAAAGAAATTAAATGTAGCAGTCAAAGGCACTTAAGATTTTCTTCAACTTATAATTGATACATCATCAGATACAAACATAAGGAGATTTCAACTAGATCAAGAACACAAACCTCCTCATCTATACCATGCAGGTAATACTTCAAAAGTTTTTTCCATTTTGTGATTACAGCCGCAGCATTTTTATGCAATTCACCTATGCAATAGATTGAAGACAACCCAATTAATAAGAAATAATAAACATGTTAAACATGGAGACTGATGTCAACAATAGAAGATAAAGTGATCTCTTGGTGATTTTTCTTTCCTTTTTTTCAGAGGGAATGAGCATAAAAAAGTTTGACTGTGACAAGAGGTATGCTTGCACAGTACAAAATTCTCAACCAGGGACACATTTATATAGATACAGAGCTTAATCTGCCGCTTACTAGCTTTAGCATTATGTGAAGACTCTACTGCCCATTTCATCATCGAGTAAAATATTGCTCCCGCACAGTCCACAGATGCCAAGTTGTAAGATAATCTGAAGAAATGGCAGAAAACAAGTCAGGCAACATATTAGTCCAAAATTAATTTTCATTAATAACTACTATAACAGCAGCACAATCTGAAGCAATCTTTGAAGCAATAGAAGACAAATATCATGCTGAAAGTTATTAAAGATCCTAAAGGGAGATGGCATCAAAGATAGTCTGGGCTTGAACCATCTATCAAGCACTTTTCTGGTGCTGAACAGGCATCAGACTAGAAGAGATAAACAAGGCTGCATACAGATAAAATACAACTCAAAATAGGATGTCGTCTGGCTAAAAGAGAAGCCATATGAATATGCACCAGAGTACCACAATTAGCAATACCATAGAGAAACAGCCATTCGTACCTTCCAATTCAGGTTTTATACTTTCAAATAATGCAGAAGGACAATGAGGGGAAAACATTTTAAAAGTTTAGTTTGTGAATTGTGGTGTCCATCAAATAGGTTTATGCCCACGACTTTCTCAGAGAATTGAAATAATATAACTTACCGCAGTCCATTCACCTCTAAGATTGCATTATTAACTTCGTGATTTTCAAGAACAGCCCTTAAAAAGGTAGCTTCCACCTGCAAACCAGAATGGAAAAAGTGTAACATTTCTTTGCACGACATACTATCACCTGTAATCCAGTCAACACATTACCTCTTTCTCAAAGGAGACATAGGAGCCTTCATCATCATTGTTGTCAGAAGCATTACCATCAGAATCAGATTTTAGGTCTCCTGAAGGTGATACAACATTGCCATCCTGAGTTAACAGTTCCTCATCCTCGTGTTTTTCTAGCATTATCTTAGCAAGTTTATCTGAGGGAATAGGTGCAACTGAATGCCTCCATTCCTCGTCATTCCCTCCTTCGAAGATTGACCAAATATAACCAACACCACCAGTACCAAGCTGATAACGCACAAACAATTGCATCATACAGGTTATAGTTGATTGCAAGAGGCAAGAGAAAGAGATTAACAAAAGTCTATAGATACATTCATACTCAACCTGATTAGCTATTTAATACAATCAAGATATGTGTAAATTTTTGTTTCCAATATAATACTCTTGAATTGCATTAATGATTTGTACTCCTCCACAATCACTCTGTATTAAGTTGCTAGCAAAGTGACAATAATGCCTTAAGTAATATCACAATACAAGCCAAGGAGCCAACCTCAGATGTGGGCCCATATCGTGACTCAGATAAATCAGAGGTAGCATCCCCATTCACTTTATCCACTGCACCAGTAATTGCTTTGTTAACATCTATAAGATATAATGATGAAGATCTCTCTTTTTCAGAAAATAAATGGCAGCTTACTACAAGCATAAAAGAACAAAGATTGTTGGCTCACACTTTCAATTAATAAACCACAGATACACACAAAAAATGCACATGGAAAGAGGTATGTGCTGAAATATAACGAACTTTTGAAGAATTTCTTTCAGCATGACAGGTATTCTTCTTATAGACATCCACACACTTGGTTATATCCAGCTAATTCCAATGCAATTTAATGTTTCTCTTAGTTATGTGTCTCAGATTGCATTTTATTATTCCTATATTATAGAGAAATTTCAAACAAGGGATGCACATATGAGTAAAAATCTTCAAGAGGAGTATAGAGGAGAATTGTAGTTTCGATTAAAAATTGAAACTGTTAACTCTAACTCCCATTCTCCTAATACTTTTGTTAAGATAAAAGGTGCATATGGCTCTCGTTTCTTATTAGTTATTAATAAACTGCAATTTTTAATTGCCAAGAAAAAAGTTGAAGCAATATGTCTTAGGCAAAATGAGAATCATATTCAGAATAGACTGCAAATAGATACAATCAGAAAAAAATAACACTATAAAGTATCAGTTCCTACGTATAAATTCTCGACACATATTGTGTTGGATGAAATTTTAAAGATATAAAGAGGACAAAACAGTTTGACATCCCTATACTATTTTCAAAGCAAAATCAAGGTTGCAGTATTATAGCATTATAGGTATTACTATGTCTTGATACTTACATGGAAGCTCAACAGTACCACTACTACTGTCAGCATATTCCAATTCCTCGTCACTATCTTGCTGGGTTGGTTGTTGAAGCAAAGAAACCATTGAGTACGCAGGAACAACAAACTGTTTTCCAACTACAACCTGGACAAAAGAAAAAGTTCAGATCTCATGCAATCAACAAAGAAGCAGATACCAATACCTTTGAACTTTACAGGAAAAAGCATTAGTAACTGGAGAAAGGTTAATTGACAAATAAAACATAAACCCAAATTAAACATACTGTTACAAATCCAGATTCCATCAAGGATAGGACTTGGAAAGAAGAGTGAGGTTGACTGAAAGCAGATTGCAAGAGAGACAATAGCCAAACACACAATGCGTGCAGCAAGGAGTCCAGACAAGGTAGGAATGAGGTTAATGTTGATTGGTTGTAATGAACTAAAGATAGAGGACATTTTACAGTTTGTATTAAATCAGGATGAAACATAACCACAAAAAATGTACAAGTAAATGAAATGACTATTGACAATAACTCATAGCAACTACGAATGTTTGAAGCACTTTCTTTTTTTTTTTGAGGTTTTAAACCCGGAATAAAATTATATCGGGATATATTTGATGTTTCAATAGTACCAAAAAATTGTTAGTTGGATGTCCGTCTTGGGAATGGGAACAAGGCCAAAAAAAAAAACTCATAAGTTTTGAGTTAATTCAGTTAGAAGACAGCTCATAATGATATTACAGTTATAACTTTAACATAAAAGTTTAGCCTACCAAATATTAATATTGAAACCAGCATAAGTCATAGGGCAAGATGCAAATCCATATTAACAGCATAAACCAAATACCCAAAACAAACCACTGAAATAATATGATAAGATCTGAGTATTTAAAACTTTTTTAAAAAGTCAAAAGTGTGTCGAGGGATGCACACCTTAAACGATAAAACAACACCAGGTTCCAAAACTGCTCCTGACTTCATTATTACACCATCACATACTATTGCATGCCTTAACTGACATCCATCTTCAACGGTAACATTATTCCATACATAGGAACCTTCTATTGTAACATTTGATCCAATAGAACATCCTTCTCCAATAACAGAATGAGAGATTTTTGTGTCATTCCCAATTTTTGTGCCTTGTCCAATGACAGTAAAAGGACATATTTGTGCAGAACGTGAGAGCGTGACTTCTGGGGTAAAAAAGTTAGATACAAAAGAAAACATTAATTAAACCAATTCTAGCGAAATTGTTCAACATCAACAAGTCAAATAGGTAAAAATATTTGTGATTCAAATCTACATGTTCAAACCATGAAACTTTTTATAGCCCTCAAATACAAAACCATTAATTCCTACTATACCTGATGCTCGATAAGTTCCCTGCCTCTCAACTTTTATTGCAGAATTTCCACAGAGTACATCTGGCACAAAAGGATAAGTCCACCTTTGAATTATGTCCTTGCTTACGGTATCATAGCTTCGAAAGTTATCTATCCTAGCCGCATAACTTGAGTGAATCTCATGAGTAAAAATCTTGTAACCCATGATCTGCAGCCGCATAAAATTAGATCAGCAGAACCTTGGAAAGCAATATGATGCTAAATCTTATATTCTCCACCGAGTAGCTATTAGTTATTAAAATATTTATGAAACGCTATGCCTCTGCTTATCATAAGATGTCAGCTTTTAACCAGATCATCAGATACTACATCATACACCATGGAATTAATTTTTATATGGTAGCAAAGCATCATCCTAAGATAAACAAAAATCTATGTAATAGGATACCTCAAAAATTTAGCATTTCTAACTGTTAGTCTGTTACCATAATTCCTATCATTTTATCTATGAAAGAATCAGTATGTAAGGGGTTCTGATGTACCAATTAAAAGTGAAAACAAAAGACTTAGATAGTAATGAACATTCTATTTCCTACATTATATTAAAAAGAAATAATTCTTAAATAATTCTTTGTTTTGATGATGACACATGCAACACATCTTTACCTATCCCAAGCAGCAACAAAATAAGCAAACATGTTTGCATAAATTATTGCTTCACATTAGCAGACAGACCTCACAAGAACACAACCATAGCGGTCACGTACTAATGCTTAGGCAGACACTAGGAAGTAAACTTCCCAGTTCAGCTATTTCCGTCTTTCTTTTTTTTTAAATTAAAACAAAATCCTTTGTTAGTGCATTCACATATATTTCATTTTGTTGTGAACATGGTGTGGAAAAAGTGTATAATCACATACATCATCAAGCAGCAATCCCTTTACAAAATGCCGCCGTAGATGTTGATAGTCAAAATTGTCTGTAAAAATACTTAGTACTTCCTCAGAGCATATGTCGATATAACAATCCTGCAAAATCAAACCCTAATTATTTAGTGATCAAGTCTCAGACTAAAATGAAATACATATAGTCATATACCATATAGGTCATCTAGGTGACGTGTTAAAACAACTAATAATTTGGGATATTGAGTCATATCACAACTGAAAGACCGCTCATGTTACAAATGTAGGTACCAGTAGCAAAAAAAGTTCAAGAGTTGTAGCTTAGAAAAAGTTAAAACTTAAATTGGACCACATTGCAAAGGTATAAAAGTCCTATCTGATTCCAAGAGAACGACCGATTTTAGCTGGGACCAAAAGAGTAAACAGATAGAGAAAGAGGGGAAGGACTATCTACAATAAAAGGTACATACCACAGTAGATAATGAAAAAAGAACAAAGTGACACTATATAAAGAGTCATTGGCAATAGCCAAAAACTTTCTAACAGATATATAATAGCAAAGAAAGAGATATTAACCGCTACCTATAAATTAGCAAGAATTTTCTGGGTTCAAATACTTCCAACCAAGTAAAAGTGCACACATGTTATATATATTACATAAAAGTATTCAGTTCACTGCCATGAAAAGCTACTAAAAAATGTGACAATTCACACCAAAACATCCGAAGGATCATACCTGTCACTAACATGGTAAATATTAATAGATTCCTTTTTCAGCATGTGAGTATGACGAAATTTAACGTTGGCATAATATGTAATATGAAAAATAACTAGAGAATTTCATGGGATGGTAAGAATAATGAACCTGCTTATCATTATGCAGAACAATAGAAGGATTATCAGCTATCAGCGTTTTATCAAGAGATATAAACCCTTTGGAATATTCTGCTTTATCCTCATAACGTAGAAGCTCTTTAGTGTCGGGATTTATAGCCATGAAGAGTTCATCAGTACCAAGTCGAGACTGCTGAGTGATTGGAGAATGCTTAGACTTTTTAACAACCATTGTCATTACTGCATTGGAGTCTTTTTTCCTTCTCTCTTTGTGTTCTTGAAGTGCTTGAGTTAGTGACATGTTGCTCACAGTATCTCCACTAATAAGAACAAAATCTCCATGTATCTGAAAACAAAGGAAGAAAAATCAAGGGAGGTCCTGAGTTTAACAGCTCCTCAATGCTCCAAATTCCAACATTCAACATCTTCATAACCCAGGCTACAGAAACCTAGGACCAAACATGGCAGGTGAGCGAATCTAGTAGCCACCTCCTTGAGTCTTTCAGTCAAAACAAAGTGATTACAACAAGCTAATAATTTCCTAATATTAGCATGTTCTCTACACTAAATGGATCTACCAATTTATTAGACAGTTGCTTCTTTCTCCGGACACACCTTGATGCAAATTGGAGCTATAATTCCTTTTACATTTCAACAATTTTAAAGAGCAGATTTTCCTAACATGTGAAGTCATACACGAAATCCCATAATTACATTAACACGCAATATTTTGACGTATACAGTATTTACGAACAGTAGAACCAACAAAGAAACGGCCCAAAACCTGAAACTAAGACTCCGGCATGGAAATTGTTTGATAAAATAACAACATTACCACATGGCGTTCGTAAATCAAACGCAAAGCATCACCGGCACCAGCGGAATTGTGAGATTCTATTGTCGAAACTGAAAAATTCGGGTGAGAAGACCATTCTGAATTCTCCAAGTAATTAATCACTTGCTTCGAGTGAGCACAGCAGAACACAAAAACCTCTTCAACTCCCGCGGATTCAAGCCACGCTAACGTGTAATCAATCATAGGAATATTTGCTAAAGGCAACAGCACCTTCAATAAACGAAAGAAAATGATCATTAGAATACACCAAAAAGTGAGTACAGACGTATACGAACTCGAGATTACGTATTTTTATACGGATACCTTGGGGCGTTCAAGGGTGATTGGACGGAACTTGGTGGTGAAGCTATCGGCTAAGAGAATGGCTTGCAATGGATGACGCGCCAGCTCCTCGGCGTCCTCCGAAACCCTAGCGGGTGCACCCTTTTTCTGTGCACCCATCTCTTCCGCCCTTCTTCTTCTTCAAGAACAGTTAACGCAATCACGAATGAAAAATCGGAACGGAAAATTTGTGAAGTTCACAGTTAATAGACCGAAAACAGAGAGACGAAAAGAAGGGCGAAAAATATATTGATTAGAAAAAATTTGGAAAATCAAAAACCCAGTTGAAGCTTGCAGACAGAAGAACTCGGCGGAACAGTGTGTTCAAAAAAGATTTTTTGGGGTTTTACAGGAAAAGGAGAGAAAAAAAAATAAACAAAAAAGGCCGTCAAATAGAGAAGAAGAAAAAGAAGAAGCTCAGACGATTGGTCGGGTCAAGGCCCGCGGATTAAGCCCAATTTCAAGCCCTCCTTTTTTAAAACTGATAGTCCATTTATGTCTAGGTTAGCCTGGTTGTTTTATTCTTAATCTAGGTAGTTTCCTTAGGCCCAATAAGGCAGTTTAAGAAAATTTAGACCAAAACAATCTTATTTTTTATATATAACAATCTTTTTTTATCAAGGAAATAATTCCATTAATAATGAAAATTAGGTTTACAAAAGACCGGGACCTGGGACCATAACAATCTTTGAGACCAAATGACCAATAAGTAATTAGTAAAATTTATTTTTAGGTCAAGTAAATTTTAATTTAAAATATAATATTATTAATGAAAAGTTGAGACTAGAACTTTAAATTTATTTTATTTTATTTTACTACAATCATTTAAATTAAGATAATATTGTTCTCCACAATAAAAAGATATATGACATGTTTTCTTAATAATATATAAATATTACTAATATATATATATATATATACTATATATTATTTTTAGTGACTATGGAAATTACTTAAATGCAAAATTGAGGATTAATGTGGTGCCTTCTTTTACCTTTTTTTTGTCTTTTCGCACTTTTCAGGTGACTAAAAAGGCTCTTGATGAATTTCCTCCCTTACTTTTCATGCTGCCCTTTTTTGTAATTTACTATTTTTATATTTATGATTAAGTGTGTTTTAATTACATATTAATTGTATGTGGATATTAGGATTTACCGGTTCAACTCCTCTGTCGGAATTCCAAAGGATTGGTGCTATAAATGTATCTGCAATCAAAATTAAAAAATGACCGCAGCATAATATTTTTTTTTAGATAATTAATATACATTTCAAACAACAATTAATATTAACTTTATTTTGATAAATTATCTAGAGATGGAGGAGTAGAATATTAGCTTTATTTTGATGAACTAGTCTTCACTTCCACGTGCGTTGCACGTGACCCATCCTGTTTTTAGTAAATAATAAATTTAAGAATTAAACATTAAAAAATACAAGGCTGACCCAATTGATCCGAGTCCTAAATCCGAAAAATCCAAAACCCGAGTGACCTGAGGCCAAAACCCGAACCCACCTGACCCTAGACCTAACATACCCGTATGATCTGAACCCAGATGAGTCAAAACCCGAATGACACGAGAAAATTATAAACTAAAATTATATTTCATTCAATAAAATTCACATTGTTATAATTTTAACCATTCTAAATTATCATTTATTCAAACCCAGCTGAAACTTGAGAAAATTACCTGACTCATTTGACCTAGATTCAGATGATCCGAAACTTGTCCAACCCACCCGATTGACTCCTCTAACTTTATAAGTCAAAGGAAATAATTACATGTTACTCTTCTTTTTATTTTTAAAAACTTTAAATTCTTATTATACACTCCAATACATTAAACTATCAATACACACTCCAAAAATAGAAAAAATGTTAATCACAATAATTAAATTTTAAATAAATAAATTTTTAACTTAATTAGTTTTAAAAAATGATGAATAATTAATGATTAGTTTTAAACTTGATAATAATACTTTTATTAGTTTATATTATAATTGAAATGGGTCCAGATTTAACAAAAAGTCTCAAATTTTTTAAAATTAAAACGGTAAAAATAAAATATTTATAATAATATTGAATTTAATTAAATAAAAATAGATTTTTTAGTAGAATAACTGTAAAAGTTTATTTCTAAAAAAATTAAAAAATTTAAAAAATTTCATTTAAGAAATATATTTAAAAAATTCTAATATATATAAGTTTTTTAAATAAAATAGTAAAATGGTAAAAATAAAATAGGTATAAGGATATTAGATTTAATTAAATAAAAATAGAGTTTTTAGTTGAGTAAAACTGTAAAAGTATATTTAAAAATTCTAATATATATAAGTTTTTTAATTAAAATAGTAAAATGGTAAAAATCATAAAGATATTAGATTTAATTAAATAAAATTAGAGTTTTTAGTTGAGTAAAACTATAAAAGTTTAAACAATGGCATTTAAGAAATATATTCGAAAAATAAAGGTATAATGGGCAATTCAAAAGCTTTACAGGTGAACGTACTTTTTAATATAGTATAGATTATCCAGAGATGGAGTAGAATTTATGTAATGCACTATTAGCCCTAATAAGAAGATGATTGCAGCGCAAGCGCAAGCTGCCTTGCTTGTAATTAATTAATTAATGAGACATGTATTATGTTAATAAAATTCTGCTAATTAAGGATATCAAATGTCTCGAACTCTTACATAATTTCAACCCATAAGTGAATATGTTTGTAGGCTCAAAAATTGAGTCATTTTGTTCGAGTTGGAGATAGTTATTGAGAATGGATTTTTGATAGTCATTTTGTTTAATCAAATGTCGATTTTCTAATATATTTATGCACAAATCACATCCCATTTCAAACACACTTGATAATAATAATCAATGGTCGGCTCTGATGTTTACTTTAGTGGGAGTGTTTCTCTGCATTTTTGTATATTTCAGGTCGGTGTCGAATGATTAAGTTATATATATATTCTATAAATATTAAAAATCAATATTAATAGATCCAACATGTTTGTTTGTTTGTTTTTTATATAACATGGCTAAGTGTGTCTTGACAACTTAGATAAATGTTTTTTTTTTCCTGTATTGAACTTAGATATATGTTAGTACAAGTTTTTTTTTTATTTTTTTGGTTGGACTCGCTTGATATTGCAAATACTAAATTTAGGATCCAGCAGAAAAGTACCTATATTTTAATTCTTATATCTTAAGTCAATATTTGGACAAAATCAATCAGTAAGAGAGAGATCATAGATAATAATGGGTACTTATAAATAACATAACATGACGAAAAACATGCATCCACGATCATTGTCATTTGACGATACCAATATAATCAGATAAGAACAATTATAATAGCAACAAAATTCAGAGCTGTTCATATCAAATTCAAATAGAAATAGAATTCTTATGCCTTTTTGAGTGCATGTATGACTAATGAATTTGACTTACTATTTCTTTTTATAGATTAAATCCTTAAGCAAGGCTGCCCAGTGATATTATCTTCTCTTCCGATTGTTGTAATGTATTTGTGCTAAGTTAGCTAACAAATCCACACATATATTACCTTCTCGATATATATATTGTAATAAAATATATAATTTGCCTATTTATAATCCAAAAACCACGGTTAAAATGGGTAGAAATACATGTGATTCTTTTTTCACCATCCTTTATTTCACATTTCGAGTTGGAAGAATATGGAAGTTATTAAGGTATCAAATTATAACTGTAGATTTAAAAAAAAAAAAATTATAACAGTAGACCAATGAGTGGTAGGTTCAAATGATTTGACACTTGTTCCCATTAAATAAGGTCTCGAGTTAGAGTGTTGTAAATTAAGAAAATCATTATTAAAATAGATATACCCATCAACCCCGGCTCGAGTTACAAGATTACCTTGTAAATAAAAAAAAATTATAAGAACTGTAGGCCTCTCTCTAACGCTATAATACATAAGATCAATTCAAAAGTAAATTAATTTGATAAAAAGATTTCAGATCTAAGTTTATAATTCATCTGATAGATATATGTAAGAATTATTAAAGGATGCTTTCCGTAAAAGGAATATATTCCTCAATAATAGAGAGGCATAGAAATATCTCTCTACCAAAAAAAAGGCATAGAAATATCTCTACTTATTTTTTTGGTACATGAAATATCTCTACTTATTGATAAGTATAAAAACTTATGATAGTGATATAATTATCATACGATAAGATAGCACATCTTTTATATCTTACTATATATATGTAACATGTGTGTCATGGCTGTTATGATCTTATATATGGTTGATATATATATGATTTTGTGATTATAAAAGCAACATCATAATCATAAATCAAGTCAAAATTTTAGCCTTTGCTAAAACCCATTAAGTTGCAGATTGTAAATTGATTTTTTTTTCTTTTGATGTAAATTGAATTTTAATTATACTATTTATGTATATAATACTCTATTTGCACTTTCAAGTGATATATACAATTATCCAAACCTTAATACATGCTCAATGTATTTTTTTCAAATCAATGGCGATAACTAGTCATAGAATGGACATGTGTTCGGAAAAGTTGGGCGTGATTCAGCACTTATTTCCCTTAAGTTAAGTTTCAGATTCAAATTTTATAAATATGCAACGGAGAGGCGTTTGCCCAAATTAAGCCGATTCAATAATATTTTGCCCTTAATGAGCAATTAGCCTAAAAAAAATTGGGTTCTAAATGGAGGCGTTTGAAAGGATCAGGATGGAATTCGTTCAGCTTAGATTGTCTTTCATAGCTTTTCAATTATAACTTTTAATCAACTTTGAAACAAAAACAATTTTATGTGGTACGTTTTCTTTTATACATTTAGAAATTAACATTGTTTGAGTCGGATTGATCTATAATTAAGATGAAGCTTTCTTAATAACAATTTTATCTATTTACGTTACTCAACTCAAAACTTCACTTGAACCCAGAAATTGTTGGTGATACTAAAAAAATAATTTGCCTTATGCTAAAAATGTAAAAAAGTGAGAAAACAAAAAGTAAAAGAACTTTATGGTAAAATCCGTGAAAATATGGCCATCGGAAACAAAAGGTGATGATTATGAAGATTGCTCGTGAGACTTCTATAGTGTAAGGACAGATGGTATTGGTATATATATTTAGATCAAATCAGATCAGATCAAACTTCATAGTCAGATCACATGCAATTTATATACACTTGTTGGTAATGCATTTAATAATAATATATTATGTAATATCTATTGTACTCATTCTTGTCCAGTCCTTTTCAACAGCATAAATTATAAGGTTATTATAATAGATAGATAGATAGATCAGTACATCTAACACATTTAGTACAAGTATACACAATTTTGAACTTGTACAACTCAGGTACACATGTATAAAATTATTAAATCATCTGTAATTTGGCTTTACATTAGTTATTACTATGTTCTACCAAGAGTCTAAGACCAAACAAAAAATTGAAAGACTATGCTTGCCTTGCCTTGTTATAATTTTTTTTTTCTGTTCCATGTCTTGTCTTGTGTTAATTAAAGTTGTATTTGTTGGTAGAAGTTATGAGTGTAAATAAGTTAACCAACTTCCGAGCTATTCAAATTAACTCAATTGGGTGAATATTCGAGTTTGATTCGAATAATGAGTCCAGTCATGTTCAAGTTTCGTTATACTCAATTAGAATGGTCTACGAGACTTATTAAGTATTTGAATATTTAAATATGTTTATATTATATATAATTCATATATAAATATGATATATTCTATTATTTATATAAATTAAAATTTTACATATTTTGGATTAGTTTGGGTTCTATATAACTACTGAATATCGAGAATTCACACAGAGAAAATATTAGTATCAAGTTTAAAGAGTTCGAGCATCGAGTTTTTAAATTGAGTTGAGTTTAAATTTGGTAATGCACTAACTTGACTCGGCTCAATCAGTGTAGAAGCATTAAAATTAAATTAAAATATTGTCGTACTAGTTACTAAATGATTTAATGAGCTATCTAAAGACATAGGAAATAAATAAAGCGGCATGTACTTATATTAGGTCTCTCGTCTGTAATTTTAGTTAATTGTTCAAATTAATCTTCAACATTTGGGGATTTTGATACCTAATCTTTTAATTTGGTCAAAAAGAGGGTCGTACTTTTTTTTTTTGATCAAATTAAATCTCACGCCAATCCTTTTTGAGTTCGAAAACCTAACCATATTTGAGCAACAATCTAAATTCTAAAGCATTAGGATCAATTTGAACAATTAGTTTGAAAAAAATGAATTTGCTTAAATTTGGTATATTTTGTATGATTAAGGTTTTCATTTGGAAACAGTGTTATATATCCACTAATAATCAAATGATTAGACATAGTTACCTAAAAAAAATGATTAGACGTCATTTGAGGGAAAAAGACAAAATTGATTAGGAGTAAATCTTACTAATTATATGTAGTAATTAAGCCATTAGTTTAACATTATCAAAGCCGCTAATTTTAAAAACTGTTCCAAAGGAGGGAGAGGTAAAGTTGTTACGTACGTTACTATTTCCGTCTCTTATGTCTTAACTACCGTATTCCCCTACACCCATTCTCATAATAGACCATCATCGAAACCACTAGATTCACTCCACATTGTCCACAATAACCCCCGCATTAAAACAAACGGTTCTTATTCAAAGTTCACGTTTTAATTTGTATCCATCACCGTATTTTACTGTACTTTCTTTGTGTTCACCCGCGTAAGACGCCTCTCGTCTTCTTCATCTCTCTCTCTCTCCACAAATTATTTCCTTTTATTTTTCTTACCTTTTTGTTTCCAGAATTTTCTCGTTAAATAAAAACTCTATTCCAAATCTCTCTGAAAAACCAAAATCAAAGCATTTTCAAAAAATCTTTCAACTTTCTCTCATTTTGTTCTTTTTCTGTGTAACTGTGTTTATTTATTTCTCTCCCACCACAGCGAAAATTTGAAGCTGGAAAAGGAAAATTGCGGCAATCGTTGCGAGATTGGTGGGAGAGTCGAAGATTTCACGTGTGGGAAAATTTCGAAACAGAGGAGCTTTGGATTCACTTTTTCATTTTCCCTTCTCTTCCCTTAGCTTTTATCTCCGAATTCTCACCCCTTTTGAAATTTCTTGTTGTTTTTATTCAAAAAAATCGCAAATTGTTTGCAAATTTAGCCAAAAGGAAAGGAAAAAGAAAGGTTCATAGAGCTGGAACACGAATGTGATTTTTCTGCATGCAATTGGCTCTCCATAGCGATTGGTAAGTTTTATTTTTCTCTTTTTTGGTTGGTTTTTTGGATGTTTGGTTGCTGAGATAATGGGGGAAAGGAGAGGAGAGGGTAGAGAAAATTTTTGAAGTTTTCACTTTTATGTTACTGTTTTGGTTTAAGATAATGAAATCGCGAGATAATTGTAAAAGGAAAAGTTTAAGAAAAGCTGAATATAAACATGTCTTCATGCATGTTGTTCTCGCTTCTTCAAATCGAATCGACATGAGTTTCTTTTTGATGTTTGCTTGCTGAGAAAGTAGAGGAATTGAGATAGGGAAGGAAACATACAGTTTTTTTTGTTGTTATTTTCAGTAAAGATATCGTTTCTATTGACTAACTACCGTAACTGAAATGAGTTTTTAGTTTCTTCGCATTTCTTACTCCTCCCTACATTTATTTATTATTACTATTAATTAATATTATTATATATCTCTTTTAATTCTGTATATTTTGTTCAATCAATAAAACAAGCTGCCAAAAATTTGAGATTGAATATTCGAGAAATGAGTTTGACTTTTTGGTTTCTGTAAATTGCAGAGTGCATCTGGATTATGGGATTTAGAAGTTCTTGAAATGGACAGTTCAGAGACATAGGAATTTTCGAAAATTTGCAGTGCTGAAGGAAAATCTTAGTCTAAAGCTTTGGTCCGAAATTGCATTGAATTCCAATCCATTGGTTGTTAATAAATTTTGATAAATAAGAAAAGAGGCCAATATGGTGGCACCACAGTTAGCTGCTGTCCTTTCCAAGTTGCAGACACTGTCTACTTCAGACCATGCATCTGTGGTCTCTTTGAACATTTTCGTTGCGCTTCTTTGTGCCTGTATTGTGATTGGTCATCTCCTAGAGGAGAATCGATGGATGAATGAGTCAATTACTGCCCTTATCATTGTGAGTTTCTCTCTTGATATATATCAGTGTGGAGTTACTCTTTTTGGAACAATTTTTTTGCTCGGATTATATGTTTTACTTGCCTGATATATTTGATTTTATTGGCAGGGTCTTTGTACTGGGATCATTATTTTGTTGACAAGTGGTGGTAAAAGCTCACATCTTTTAGTCTTCAGTGAAGATCTTTTCTTTATTTATCTTCTGCCCCCAATTATATTTAATGCCGGGTAAGTTTCTTCTCCATCATTTTCATTTCTCTTCTGAGGGGAAATATGGAGATTGTTTTAAATAGCTTAGAAGATAGAAGATAAAATAGATGCATATGCAACAGCTATCCAATTATCAACCTGAAACTTTATTTTGTTTAAATACCTATTCATAAGTTACCTATTCTGGCTTGAACTTGGTACTTCAAGAATTTACCATGTTGTCCATTTTGTAAATAGAGGGAAATAGGTGTCTTTTCTACAATGCTGAGGTTATTTTTTATTTTTTATTTGTTAACTGTTAAGTAAAAAATGAAGGCTTCTTAGTTTGTTTGCCTTACTGATCTCTGTTTTTTTATTTCAGGTTTCAAGTTAAAAAGAAGCAATTTTTCCATAACTTTATCACCATCATGATGTTTGGGGCTATTGGTACATTAATATCTTGTACAATTATATCTCTCGGTAATTTCCACAACTTACTGGATGTGATTTACTAGAATCATAGATATAGTTTCTTCATTATCTCTTTTTTTTTCTGGGAGGGGGATTGGCAGCCATGAGTAAGGTTTGGGGGTTGGCTTAGCTCGTTTATGTATGTCCTATTATTGCCGAGACTAATTTTTCTGGTTGCTATTGCAACTCTGATGCTTCAAATAGGTGTTATTAATTTCTTCAAGGAAATGGACATTGGCTCACTAGATATTGGAGATTTTCTAGGTATATTCCCTCATCACTCCTTTATTTTTCAAAATTGCTTTGTTTATATATGGATATCTTACTATTTTCCCTACAATTTTTAGCAATTGGTGCAATCTTTGCTGCAACAGATTCTGTTTGCACGCTTCAGGTATCATTAGCTATAACTTAATTTTAGTACTATTTCAAACTTGAAATGACTAGTATGTCAAACTTGCTGAGGTGGAGCTGTTCCTTTTGATGGTGCAGGTGCTTAATCAGGATGAGACTCCATTACTGTACAGTCTGGTTTTTGGAGAGGGTGTTGTAAACGACGCTACATCAGTGGTGCTTTTCAATGCAATCCAGAGTTTTGATCTCACTAATATCAATCCCAAGATTGCATTGCAGTTTTTTGGCAGCTTTTTGTATTTGTTTTTAACAAGCACTTTGCTGGGAGTGGTTGTAAGTCTCTTTTTATTCAAATTTGATTCATTCTGTGGACACTGCACTTCCACCAAGGTGTAATTTTCCTTTTTCCCTTGCAGGTTGGGCTTGTAAGTGCTTACATCATCAAGACGTTGTACTTTGGAAGGTATGTTTTTTATGCTATCTGGGTTTTCACATCTACTAGCTTCTCAGTTATTATTGTCACACATCAAACACCTCTCCTTTCCCCACTTCTCCTGAGGCTAGAATCGGGAGTCAGGGTCGAGAAAGGGGGCCCCCTAAATATTTCTATAAGAATCTATGCTCCTCCCAGGGAATTAGGCTTACTCAAAAGTAGGGTGTTTTTTTTTTTCTTATCATTTGTAAGATTAGAACTTATTACGAAAGAGAGGACACCAACTGAACATGAAGTTGTTTGCACATTACAGTGTTGATGGCACACTGTTTTGGTAGTGCAGAACTGATTATTGAATTTACTTTATCATAATTCAGGCACTCAACGGATCGTGAGTTTGCTCTTATGATGCTCATGGCTTACCTTTCATATATCATGGCTGAGGTAAGACTCTCTTAACATAATATAGCACTTTTTTGCAGCTCTTCCTTTTTCTGATTTTATGCTTGTAATTTGATGATTATTGTGCTTGTTAAATAATGAATTTTGCCTCCCCTGCAGCTGTTCTATTTGAGTGGCATTCTCACGGTGTTTTTTTGTGGGATTGTGATGTCACATTATACCTGGCACAATGTTACTGAGAGTTCAAGAGTAACTACCAAGTAAGTATTTTCTGCAGTGTTATCTTTTTTTTTTTGGTGATATGCAGTGTTATCTTAGGGCAACAGTTCTTCTCATCAGTCACTAATAGTGAGAGAAAAGGAAATTGTAAATCTTTAACGTATTGTATGCCTCATTGCTTTAATTCTTTTGTTTAAACAGGCATGCTTTTGCGACCTTGTCATTTGTTGCTGAGACTTTTATCTTTCTTTATGTCGGCATGGATGCCTTGGACATTGAGAAGTGGAGATTTGTAAGTGACAGGTATGTTGTTAGCCTCCACTTGGAAGTACTCAACTAGATCTTGGTAGTGTATTATAATGGGTCATTGTTGACTCGAACTGCTGTTTCAGGTGTATCCTTCATATTTTATTTCCCAATTTTCTCCCTAATAACTAACATTTGGAGAATAATTTGCTGTTGTAACATGCTGTTTGATCCCTTTTTTGCAGTCCTGGAACATCAGTTGCCGTCAGTGCAGTGCTGCTTGCTCTGGTTATGGCTGGAAGAGCAGCTTTTGTCTTTCCCCTGTCATTTATATCCAACTTATCCAAGAAAACAGAGAGTGAAAAACTCAGCATTAGAGAACAAGTATGTGCCTGTGGGGTTTTTTTTTTTTGGCTTCTAAATATATAAATGCTGTATTTGACATTATCATTTCTCTATATTTCTTTGTTTAGATTATAATTTGGTGGGCTGGTCTCATGAGAGGTGCTGTATCTATGGCACTTGCATATAATCAGGTAAAGTCTGGACATCTTATATATTTTATTTGAAATGAAAACACTTTGGTTACTCAACAAAAGCAGTTTAAGAGGAAATTAAAAACATGTTTGATTTGTATCTGAAATTAAGTTCAAATACTAATAAATAGAATTGACAGGAAAAAGCGAGACATTTGTCTTGATTGATGTTTGATATATCTGATAGGCTTTTCTGAATGCAGTTTACAAGGTCAGGGCACACTCAATTGCGAGGGAATGCAATTATGATTACAAGCACTATCACGGTCGTTCTTATCAGCACTATGGTAAGATGTCTCCTACCTTCATGTTAATTGCTTAGAGATTTGACTTCTTCTCCCAAGTTAAATGGCATTTTATTTTCCTCTTTCATTTTATTTTGGAAAATGTTGAAGGTTTTGGTTCAACACTAATGTTCCATATATGTTTAATTCATAAAATGTTCAAATTGCGTAAGAATAATTGAGTAGCCCTCCAATGAGAAGTGAGAATTATTAATACTCGGGCCATTTTGCGAAGATTAGATGTAATAAATCATAGTCTTCTCTCTTAACTTCTTGATACCCCTAACTTTGCATCTCTTCGTGATTGTCATCGTTTTGAAGTGTTGGATGTTACTAACTTTTTAATCTGTTGGCTCGGGTCAGGTTTTTGGTCTGATGACTAAGCCTTTAATAAGGTTCTTACTGCCTCATCCCAAACCAACGACCAGCATGCTTTCAGACCCATCTACACCAAAATCGGTTTCAGTACCACTTCTCGGAAGTGGCCAAGACTCTTTTGATGATAGTCTAAGTGGAGTTCCACGGCCAGGCAGCATTCGTGCACTCCTCACAACTCCAACGCACACTGTTCATCACTACTGGCGCAAGTTTGACAATGCATTCATGCGACCAATGTTTGGTGGCCGGGGTTTTGTGCCCTTCGTTCCTGGCTCCCCAACTGAAAGGAGTGTACATAATCCACCTCAATGGCAATGAGGTGATGTACAAAATTACATGTACTATGCATCGGAGTTTGATCAGAAAACAGCAAATCATCTTGTGTTAAATTATTTTGAATGAATTTTTCAACATGGCTGGCGCGAAAGCTTGCACATTATATTTTTGTAATTAAACTCTCGCATTTTATGTAGTATCATGTATAGGTGATTTTGTTTTATTAAGTTCTCCAAGAATGTGACTATATATTCTTTTATGACTCTGATGACATCTTAGTATACTCTCTTTTTCTGAGATTTGAGAGTTCAAATATGAAATATCCACTCAGAAATAAAAAGAAAACACCTTTTGTTTTATTTTCTTCTTTTACATTCATGAATTCAACAACTAATTTGAACCCCTTCAAAATTAAATTCAAGCCCTAAATAGAAGAGCAAACCTTTTATGATTATCAATAAGAAAACAGTTTCTAATCTATGGGTTAACAACATTTGACATATATATAAACTTCATTTTCTCTGGGCAAAACAGCTAGCAGAGACCTTTACATGCAAATTTTACTTGTAACACTGTCCCCTAAAGTAAATTTTCACACTTGCTATGAGCAGTAGGAAAGATTTCTAACTATTAACAGACCCTGTATGATTGTTGCTGGTAAATGGCACGACACTGAACTATTGTGTCAGATTTAGCGGTGCAAAAGGTATCCGAGATAGACACTGACGAGTGCTACCATACAAACAAATAAGAGAGGGAACCCCACTTGAACCTTTCTTAGATTTGTCTTTGTCCTCAATAGTGCCTGCATAAAAATGGAATTTATGGTCAATCATTTTAAAGGGCTTTGCAGTGACCAAAACATACACTGTTTTGCTGAGTCAGATCCTATGAAGCTTCCACTTAATTTTCCAAAAAGGAAAAGAGAAATACCAAAAGTGAAGGCTACTAAGCAGAACCCCCAACTTTGCCCTCAACCCCTCCCACCCCCTTTTCTTTATTTCTGCAATTTAAAGCCTCAGAACTAGAAGCTTCTCCAAATTACAGGGCCTTAACTAATATATAAATCATGTGAAAGATGGTGGTGCAATTGGCCCATAAATCACTGGTCTAAAAGAGGATTTGTTGCAGACCATAAAGAGTGAAGATAGAAGGGGTGTAGCCACATGGTAAAAAATAAGCACTGGACTATTCTAGTGAGAAAGAAAGAAGTTCAACTGCATACACAAGATGACTAATAAGTGATCTTTATAACCGTCAAATAGCTAAAAGCCTAGAAAATAATTAGCAAAAGTGGCATAACACAAATGGAGTGCCTAGAAAAATATAATGTCCATGGTTAAACATAGCATTCAGAAAATATAAAAGAAGAAGAGTGCACAGATTGAAAACTTACTAGTTCTTCTTGTAAAATCTTTCTCTCCTGAGTGCTTAATCTCCTCTCTTCTGTCAGTTTTGAAATTGTAGCTTCAGCCTGAAAAGGAAATGACCAGAAGTGTTATAGAACTTTTAGACCAACAAGACAACATATGCAAATTTATAATGGTTTGACCTCATTTCAATACTGTCAATATCAAGCATCAAGATTTTTTGTGTTACAACGAAACTTACCTCGCTTAGCTTAGATTCAAGGTCATTTAGTTTTGATTTCATTTGCTCAACATCTTTGACTAACTTCAGATCCTCCACAGCTTTAAATGCTTTCACTTCTTCATTCTTCAATGCGTTTAACTCCTTTTCCTTCACCAACTTCAATTCCTCTGTATCAAAGGTATCCTCTATTGGCTTTGATTCCACTTCTTTCACGGGCTTTAACTCACCGTTGACAAAATTATTCTTAGGCTTAAGGTCTGCATCTATTGTTAATTTTAAGTCCTTGGGATTAACCACATCGTTCTTCGGCTTTAGCTCTGAATCCTTCTTTGGCTTCTCAGCATAGGACATATCCTTCATTGGCTTCCAGTCAACATCCTTTGTTGGCTTAAAATCCTCAACATCTATCGCCTTTGACTCCTCAACCTTTGTCACCTGGCACAAGCAAGTAAACTATAAGCATTTAATTTTCTTAAGCATATATTAGGTATAAGCTTCACCAATGAGCTTAAATTTGTAATTACATCTCAATACCAAAACAATTTCTAATGAACTTTACTTTCAGATTTAAAGTATGATTACCTTTCCTTTAAAAGATAATGCAATGCATTCACACATAGACAAACATATGTATCTATACATGTATGTCAGAACTATAAGCAACTTGATTTTAAGGGCTAAGAAATTAGACAAAGTAGGTAGATCTAACCATTAGCAGTGGTGCAATAATCCCATCTTTAGTTAGTGTTGTCTCTTTTGGTATTGAAGAATCATAGTCTATTCCCTGGTTCATGGTTCCATTAATTGGTGATAACACCGGTGAAGGGGGCGGGCTGACAAGGACAACCTTGAGCTTGTTCTCTTCAACATATCTTCCAGTGTCCTTAACAAACTGCCGAGAAGAATAATGAGAAACCAAAATCACTTCCTATTTTCAACCAAAGAATAAACATAACAGAAAATCACTTACTGTGGCAGAGGAAATGTCTTCATCAGTGGTCCCAGCATGAACAATCGTGCTTTGAATTAAGAACTTATCTTTGCATATCATATCAGGAGGGGCTTCGCGCTGAGCCTGCATGGTAACTGAAAGAAAAGGAACAAGGGTGAGATATATAGCATAGGGAAGAAAGCAAATGTGAAGAACATTATATGAGAATCCAGTACTATCTTAAATTTCTAGCTAGCATCATTAGCTTTCCTTCACTTGTCCAGCTACCGGGGCAGCCGAATGGCAAAGAGTCAAGATTATCATCTTTGAAGTACATAACTATTGTTTCTTAAAGCATCTGCACCCTTAAGAAATTTATATAATGTACTATTTTCAGATATAAAATCCCCTGCATTTATAGCACCTGAAAGGCTGAAAACTCTACCCTAACCCAATTTTTTCCTCTTCCTCTTCCCTGCCATGAAATGATTTTATTATCTATTTCCAGTGGTAACATGATCCAAAATTCACTTGCATCATCTCTTATGAGCCATTAAGATAAAGAGACCACTTCAGCTTTGAAAGTTCTTATACGAACACATGCAAATATACAATCTAAACTCAATACCTGTAAAATCACACATTGATTTTGGCATAATAACACCAACATTAGGCCGCACGCAGTATTTTTTAGGCGATGTAGTTTTAACCTGCAATAAATCAGTGCTCAAATTACATCAAAATCCAGCATTTTAACATTCTATCTCATGAAATAAAACTTATATTATTCCAGAAAGAATGGACATTCATCACATTCTAAGAAAATAAGAAAAAGACAAAAGCAGAGCATGCTGGTTCAGAGCTCAGACCTTGAAAGCAACATACTGGTTGGTGGTATTTGTGAGTGTAACCTTGCAGGAGCATTGCTTCTTCAATATAACTACCAAACGAAAATTAAATTCAAACAAATGAGAGATAAATTAATAATAACAAACCGAAAAATAATACTTATGTTACTATCGGAATCAATTAAACCTTTCGATTCTTTCACAGCAAATCCAACAAAAAAATTAATTTTATTTTTTAAAGAGATAAAAACAAACAGGTTTAAACAAATCCTTCTTGTTTACCCCGAGTATCTAGTGAAAACAAAGAAATCCTAATTCTAAATTATATAAATTATTTATTCTAAATTTCTAATCATCATATATAAAATTAAAAAAGTGACTTTATCTAGTTATTAAAATACTATAAGAACTTTTATTCCAGTGATGATTATGATTAGTTAGATAAAAAAGAAGGGGCAATCAAGTAAATTTATACTCACATATGAATTTAAGTTCCTTTGGCTGAATCTCCAAAAGTTGCGTACTCATTTTCCTTCCTTACTTTAGCATCCAAATCTTAATCTGCATACAATAATCAATACCATCAGACAACTGATCAGCAATATAATCGAAAATTTTAAATAATCACCTAAAGTCTATGCCTTTTTGTTACATTTTTCAATGTGTTTGAAACAGATCAGAGTAGACGCAACTCGGTTTGAATTCAAAACTACGAACAAGCAATGACTCCAGTTAGGTGGAACTAACTAACTAACGAGGGATGATGTTCGGAAATCAAAGTAGAAAACGAGAAAAGGTTCTCAAATTTTCAAAACAAAATCTCAATAAATACTCGGTTTTGAACTCGGATTGTTTCCCTTTTCGATTTTAAGCAACTAAAAACACCGCCATTTTTTTATTTCAAAAATCAATCAAGAAAATTTTGAGTTCCAAACGAACTCGGTACCGACTCAAATTTCAAAACAGAAACAACGTAAAATTAACGACATCTTCATCGTCTCATCTTTGAATTCAAACTGGAGATAAAAAAACTCAAGAAAGAACCCGTCAAAACAACACCGACTTCTAGGTCAGGAGTTTCACCGTTCCATGAAATTCAGCGCGAAAATGGAGAAAATCGAAGCAGAAAGACGACAAACGTTTTGAAAAATCAGGAAGAACGAAAGCTTACCGTTAATAATAAGAAATTATCTAGGCAGAGAGAGATGGAGAGAGGAAACAAAGAGAAATGGAGAGAGTATTTATAGCGTGGAAATGAAGGATTTGGCAGTGGAATTTAAAAATTCTTTTAAGAAAAGATTAAAAAAAAGGCAAAAGCGGAGAGTCCCAGAAATTCGTTTTTAGAGAGAGAAAGAGAGTTGTTTGGATTTTGGAAGTTTGGTGGTGAAGGTAAAAATGGGGAGCCAAAAAAATCAGACTGAAGAAGGGAAGTGAAAGACAAGCATAGTCTCATAGATGAGCTAAGTTATGTAAAAGAAAGAAAGAAAAAAGCAAAGCCAAAAAAAGACTGGAGCGTTAGTTGTACCCGCCGTTTCCTTTTCTTTAACCATCTCCGGTCCGTTTTGGGTTTTCCATTTCATGACTTTTGGCTCGGCTCCTTTCTTCGGCTTTAGTTTGGCTTCCCTCATTTAGTCCATTTTCCAAGTTTATTTGTATTTTTAATTAATTCTTTGTAAAATTAATATTAATACTTATAGTAGCTAATAGATAATACTAAAAACTTTATAAATCCTTTTGGTAGAGAAGTTTCTTTTTAGGACGAAATAATTAACCATAGAAATTTTGTAAATCTGTATCTTTATTAAAACATGTAAAATTCTGATATTTTCCATGTATGGTAATACATATATGGACATTTCTTAAGTACATGTTAAGAATTGAATTATTTTAATGGATACATATGCAGGAAAAAAACTATGTGCTTTGGAAAAATTGTAATTATTGTAATTCATTTGCCAACATTGTAAAATTGTTGGTTTGGCATAAAGAAACTACTTAATTGGGAAGATTTCTTACATCCATACCATTTAAATCAATAAATCATGTTTGATTTTGCTAATCAGCTGAAAATTAACACTCTACAAACATTTATGAAGTCAGTCTATCATATCTTGTGTGAGAGGATCAATGTTAAGATTTTTGACAAATCTAGTATAATCTAGTCTACAAGGCGTTATTCTCTTAAGAAATCCTCTAGAGTTATTGTCTTTGTTTGAATAAGATGCGTATGGTGTTTCACATTTGATGATTTGCTCGAGTTCATGAACATTTATATATCTTGTAAAAAAAGAATTACAACTTATATGCATTTTTCAATTTTGTAATGGTTGAGTTAAATTTGGACCTTATACTTTGCAAGTTGCAAACCGAAAATTAACCTAATTTCCAAAAAAGAATGAAGAAAATAAGGGAAAAAATATCACTTTAGCATAATTGGAGATCCAAAAAAAATTTGCTTGAATCAACCACTTCCTTTTTATGAATAGAACAAAAAGCATAACCAATATTTTGGTGGAGAAATGAGCAATTAGTATGAAATTGCACTAAGTTGAATGGTTTCTATATAATGTTATTATATTATGCACAATAAAAATTCTAAATAAAATAAGATATATAAAGTGAAATAACAAGATTTGGACTTAACATTTAACAACTTCCAATAAGCTCCAATTACTTGATTTGATCTCATTAAATTATGATGAAAATTACTAAATGGAGGGAAAATGTTAATAGTAATCCTATATATATAGGAGTATATCATATAGGAGCATTAATTAATTAATTGATCATTGATAATGAAATTTTTGTAAACTTAACTTGACAATTGACAACTTACTTTGTTTATCCAACCAAATAGATTGATTAACATTTAAATTTTGTATTTATTTTTAAAGTAGAGACATATATTATGTTGTCCTTTTTACATAGATCCAAAATAAAAGCTACTAAGATATGATGATTATTAGACAGCAATATTACTTGGAAAATATACTTTCCCATGTGAAGAGATAAGCCTTAGAATGTTTCATATTTCGAAATTAATGATGGCTAAAATCATCCCAAGCTGAGCTACTGACTGTTAACTGTTAAGTTGCCATTGAATTTATGTGTCCCACTATATATATATTTAATACTATCATCATCATCTTATCTTTTCCTCCCCATTTTTGGGGTGAAATTCCTTCCAAAGTAAATCATCTTTAAGACTGTAACATAGTAATTTTGACCAAATTTTCTTCCATAAAGATACTTTGAGGTCGAGCATTTTCCGTTTTCTCACTCATGAATTATTAGAAAAAGGAAAAAAGAAAAAACAAATCGATCTATTTCTATTGTTTAATTATTTTTATTTGAAATTTGTTTTTATGAAATCTATAATTAATAATAATAATTAATACACTAATTATTGGGTTAAGATGAAAAATCACCATATTACGAAATAAAATTTTAGTTTCAAATATTCTTGTGAATGAAAAAGATCAATCTTGTTAATGGAGGATAAATATTAGAACTAGAAAAGTTTCTCATTATTAAAATTCTAAAGTCCAACATAACTCTAAATTTTTAATTAAAGTTTCTCATTATTATTATATAATAATAATATATGCAATTCTCAAATGCCAAGAAAAAGAAATTCATGACCCAATTATAGATACAACTTACCTACATCTATTCTTTAATCATTAATAACAAAATGTGTGGTTTTTGTTCAAATTATTAAACAAACTATATTTCTAAATATCCTCGTTTTGATTTCTTCTAAATGAATCTTAATTAATTCATTCGTAATTAAACAATCACGCAACCGAGTTTCTTCACAAATTTAATACTATATATATATATATATATATATTTCAACAAATATTAATTTGTCGGTGAATAAGAAAAAGAAATTATAATAATCAAATAGAGTCTTCACCTTTTAAATTGAAACACACGCATTATTGTCAGCATTGGGATTTATATATAATATAAAAAAATTTTGGTGGGATACAATTAATACAATCCATTTCATCCCATGCATGAAGAACTAGCTAGACTTGTGTATCTATTAAAGTTTAGATTCTATATGAAAAGTTTGCTAAAAAGCCAAAAGTCCCTCAAAAGTCGAATTGCGCATAGTGGATTATGATTGAGACAAAAAATAATGCATTATGACGATTATTTTGAAGGAAAAAAATTGCTTTTCAAAAGAATAGAGCATATGCTATACAACAAAAAATCTAGTCAAAGACTCTAAGTTTGATCAAAACAAGTTCAGGTGGGTATATTTGGAAGAATGGTGCCTTTAATTAGCTCCATTACATAAAAGTACAAAGTAAAATACACGCACGGTGCTTTTTCTTTGTAAAAAAAAAAAGGAAAACTAGAAAAAACTTGCAATTCCATTATATACACATTGAGATGGGAAAAAAAAACTTGAAGGAAAAAATCGTGATTCCAAGTCAGAATTATTTCACCTAAGTCCTAAGAATTATTTTATTGCCTATATGTTTAATTTGTTTGAGCTTTCTGTGGCAAATGCTCCAAAAGCGGGTTTTGATGCATGGTTGTGAAATTGTGAATGTGAATTGTGATGAGAATAATTGTCATACGTGACAAGGTCAATTGCAACTAGATCTTTTCATGGGTCGGGTCGGATCGGGTTCGTGTTGGGTTTTTATTATATAATAATAGAAAATGTATATGTTCAAGCCCGACCCGACCCGACATTCGGGTTTGGTCATTTGACCAAAATTTACTCATATTTAAGTTTTCATGTCCAAGGCCCACACAGACCCATCTGTTTTAGTTTTTTTCTTTTTTAAAAAAAATATATTTTTCTTCTTAAATAATAGTAATAAAAATTTTAATTACATATTGTTTTAAACTTTTTTTTTTAAATCACCATGATAAATTTTACTAACCATATTTTTTATAAATATATTTTATATAGTATAATATATATTGTGATGTTATATATTATATATATAAATATAATAAAGATATATGTATTATATAGTATATAATATATTCATACGGGATGGCCGGGCCGTGTTAGGACTTTTTGAAAGAAAATCAAGACCCGCCCATTTTACAAAATGGGCTTTTTTTGTCCAAAACCCAACCTTCAGGTCTTAAATTATTGCCCAAACCCTTTTATTTCGGGCGGAATTTCGAGTCTGGATAGATACCTGAGCCCTTGAGCAGGTCTAATCGCAACAAACACAATATAAATATATAATTTCTAGAAGTTAAAAAGTGATGCGTTTGGAGCTTTTAGAATTTTATTGGTTGAGTTTTAACTCTTTTGTCTCAACTAATAATATGTTGTTATATTATTATCCTTAATAATCATTTTATTTTTAATCTCACGGTAGGGGCGGAACCTTAAAATTTTCTTTGGGGGGCCAACCAGTGTATATATATACATCATATTTCAATCAGTCATGAATTGAATCGCCACCAACTTATAATAAGTAATAATAGTATAAATAAAGTAATATAAGAAGAAAATACAATAACTAAAAAATAATTCTTTAATAGGTTGAAACAAATTAAAGAAAATTTGAATCAAGGGAGCTAATATCAAGGGGCCAAATTCAAAAAAATTTAGGCAAATTCAAAAAGATAAGAGCCAACTTAGGAGGGGGCAAAACAAGAGTTTTTCCACTTTATTTGGTTGGAAGAATGTAGCTACAACCAGGTTTTCATTAGCTGAGGGGGGGGGGGGGGGGGTAGGGACTAGCCCCTGCTGCCCCCTAGTTCCGCCAGTGTCTCACGGACACACGAAACATGCATTTTTTTCATTATTGGTTAAGTTTTCTCATATATACAAGAACTAATTTCCAGTGTTTTCAAATCTGAATCGGACCAGCAGGTCGAATCAGTTCAACCGGGACTTGGAGGCCTATCCGATCGGGAGAGGGGGGTTAACCGGAGGAGGTTTGGCCCGGTCAAGATTCGGACAACAATCGGTTTGATCGGCAGCTGACCCGGACCCGGATCGATCACTGGACCAGCCGATTGGATCGGTTCAATCAGGATCTGGAGGCCTATCCGGTCCAAAGGAGGTTTGGCTCGGTCAACAACCAGTTTGACTGGTGGTTGACCCGGACCGGATTGGATCGGGTTAGATTCGAACTCCCAACACTTAATGAGCAAAAAATCTTGTTTTAACCACCAAACCAAAGACTTTTATGTGATATATTTGCATCATATATAACATTTATATATAGAATATTAATAATCTAATATATATATTAACCCTCTTATGGTCCGACCGGTTGACCCGGGACCCGGAGCCTCAACAAACCAAAGGCCGAACCGGGTATGAAAACATTGCTAATTTCTCTATTCCAATCTCATCGATTTACCAAACAGAATAGATTCAATTATTAAAAATCAAAGATTATACATATTGATATATATATATATATATTTTAATTAGGGGGTATCTCCACACTACTTACTGACTCGAGATTCACCCCTTGCGGGCGCTAAAGATGGCACAATTTGGAGATAAATTTAGTCAAAATCTACAGCAATGATGTCTTTGCCTTCTGTGTTCCCATGCCTTCAAATTAATTTTCAAGCCACGTATCATTAATTAACAATTTGGCAATATATGCAGGGCATGAATATTCAAATTCAATTACACATTGAATAAAATCCAACCATTCATTTCCACATTAAATGTTTCCTCTCTTCATCTCGGAAACACGAAAACTATGAAAGTGACCTAGCACTATATATGAAATCGACTTATATCGTATATATGTAGCATTGATCTATTGGACTCAATTACTTGATCGACATTATATTACTCCATTTCTTGATGGACATGAGTACTATCAATAATGATTTTAATGAGGTTTTTGAATTTTATAAGTAAAAATTACTATATTTTAAGTAATTTAATGGATAAATATTCAAATCATGACCAAAAAGTTTGGGAAAATGCTCAATTTAAATCTAATTCTTTAGATTAAATTTAATTACGTCTACAAATTTTGGTTATCAACCAAATTAGGCCTTTTTTAATGGAATCTGCGCGTGTAGTGCACGTGTCGTTAAATATACATGGCTTTTTTGATGTGTTAATGACGCGTTTATGACTTAACGGCGTGTGCACGACACGTAGAGGGTTCCATCAGGAAAAAAAAATCTAATTTGATTGATGACCCAAATTTTTAACTATAATTAGATTCAATCTAAATAATTAAGCCCGAATTGAGCATTTCACCAAAATTTTTAGTCCTGATTTAGATATTTACCCTGATTTAATTAACTAGAATGATTGCAAATTAATCGACACTCCAAAACCCATACGATAAGTTTCTCACAAAAGAATTTGACGTTATAATTACAATCTTATATGCACATGCCTGATGCTTAGTTTTTACAGATTTTTTGTAAGTAATAAAATCAATTATTATTATTGCTGCAAAATAATGATGAAATCTTGGATGGTAAAGGAAGGCTGTTTGAGGATATGCATGCATGAAAATGCCAAATATTAAAGGCTAGTAATTACTATATGGAAATAATAAAGGGGGAGCACGATGAAAGTGAAATAAAACCAACCAGTTAGTTGGGAGAACTTGACATAAACCATGAGGAAATAAAGGACTCTGCTGGGGGATCAGATGTGTACGCGAAAACCACTTCTCAAGCTTCCAAAATCCAAATTTCAACTGCCATTTTTGGACCACCTTCTTTAATACTAGGGTTTTTTTTTTTTGGTCGACATGGCTGATTCTCTCTTTTCCCCTTCTGATCATTTATTATTATATTGACAATTATAAGCCATAGATACTAGCTAGCTAGCTTCGGAAGGCTTTAATATAAACCATGAAAAAAATATGTATTAGAAGATTATAAATCAATTATTGAGTCTTTTAAAATTGTGTGGATATGTGTTGTTAAGAAGTGATTATCATTCATGTACCTAACCATGCATTCTTTTATGTGTGTTTCAATTAGGAGTATCGAAAATGTGATGCAAAAGATTTTAATTAGACATGAACATGATCCATGATCCTTAAAACTAATAAATTTTGGGAAAATGTATTATTTTTTAATGGATATGGATCGGTTTAAAACTAAATTATTTTAATTTAATTAAGGATCACGATTTTTATTTGAATTCCACAAAATTAAAACAATATATTATTATTATATAAGATTTATAATATGAGCAAAATTTCAACTACTTTCCTTAGTAATGTGATTTAGATCAGTAGAGAAAATTTATAAAATAAAGCTTGGAATATAGTACTCATATTGGTCAAATACTATTCCGAAGCTTCTTCGATGCATAGAGATACCTTGATTTGAAATAAAACCCTTCAAAGAACTTTTAAAAATAAGTTTATATATACAAAGTTACTTCAAGATTTGGCAGAACTTTTACTTTGAAGTCTTTCAACAATTGAAGTCAAGCCAAAAAAAGCTACTACTAATTAAGGACAAGAGTCATGTGATTATGGCAAAAGAGTTACAATGATTTTTGTCATGAAAATTGACTTGAAGATTTCCAATTAAGTATGGTCCATACAATTTACGTATTTGAACATGAGTTACCATATTTCTGACCAAAAAAAAAAAAACATGAGTTACCATATGAGCCCTTTCATAGATTAGTTTGTGTGAGCTTTCAAGCCAAGAGCCCAAGATAGACTAAAACGAGATGTAAATAGAAAATATCCTCATTTGATCATACACATAACTCAATTTTGAAGTATAAAGCTAAAATCATAATAATATCCTTCCTCCCTAAGGTAATATAATCATTTCCATGTAATTAATATATAAACACAATTAATTTATTTTTTTTGTACTTGAACTAAAGGATCGAATCCTAACGACTAAAACTAAGAGTCCAACAGTTTACCACCAGATGATATGTCTAATGGCTAAATTAATTAGTTTTAATAAGTATAAATAAACAAATCAATTAATATTATTATAGATTACTTGTCTTGTCAATATAAATAAACCGATTTGGCAGTTTAAGAACGTGATTGAAATGAGTTTAAGTTTGAATCTAGTGAATGAATATGCTATGAAAGATTCTCCATTTAAGGTCGCATACGACTCGACTTTGAAATAATCGCTATCCTAATGTGATTACCAGATATCGAAGGCTTATATAAAAAATCCAATCTGAAAACTGATAAAGGATTTAAATCGAGTTTATGATATTTTTGGGCTAAATTAATAGTGCATAAATCAGACCAAGCCCCATTCTCCTTTTACAATTTAGAATTAGGGCTGGGCTAATTTGGGCTACATAAATAAGAAACCCAATATTCAAGAATAAATTGAGAACTGGGGTTTATTTCAATCAAATCCAGCCCAAGCTTAGCAACAAATGGACCCTAGCACATCATCATTTCAGACAATGAATGAGCCGTGCACCACAAAATTCCAGTCGTGGCAGAATCTCAAATCCACGTGAAGTCTCTCAAACTTGGTTAGTTTGGTCCAAAAAATAAATCCGAAAGAAAGAAAAAACCCTATCAATATCACAAAAACGTCCAGCTATAAGAATCCCTTCCTTACCCTTAACTACCAATCTTTTCCCATCACACTCTCTTCGTGCTCTCCGTCGTTGGCATTTTGTTATTTCCTTTCTCATATCTCTCAATCTCTTCCTTACTTTCCCTTTCCAAACACTCTCCAATGGCTTCCATTGCTGGTTCATCAATCTCCATGCAACCTCGCTCCACCCTAGTATATCTTTTACTAGCTTCAATTCATTTCGTTTGTTTTCTGTTGATTGCCTATTAGACTGTCCGGATCTGTTTTTTCTTTAAGTTGTTCTTTGCTCAGATTTCACTTTTTGTTATAGTTTTTCATTAAATGCTGAACTTTTAGCTTGTTTGATGGCTGATTTGATCTGGGTAGTCTTAGATTTGAAAATTCCTACTGTTAAACCCTGTTTTTCTACTTGTCTTTTGCATTTTTTATTTTGAAAGTAAGAAACAGTGATAAATCCATCTGGATATGAAAGGAAATGATAAAGGATTAAATTTGAGAACTTTAATTGTTTTTTCAGAGTATAATGCATGACTTTACTTTTCTATTGGACTGTACTGTTGAAATTGGTCTTGCATTATAGCAATCTGTTCAATTTTGATCATTTATAATTTTTGATTTGAAGCAACTTTGCATGAAACAAAAAGCATGTAGCTAAAGCAATAACTTGGTGAAATTATAGGTGGCATTGTTTTTTTAGTTGTAGTAGGTTTATTGCTCTGTTTTTAACATGATTTGTTATTGAATTACATTGATTTAGGACATAGATTGGCTGATACTCCTATGAAGTGACATATATTATTGTGTGGGTAAAGTTGGGACCTTTAGGGCCAAGGGAATTGCATAGATTTAAACATGCCTGTAGGAGATTGCGTATGAATGGCATGCAATTTGTTTTCCTTTTAGATTTTGTTTGTGGATGTGAGTAGGCTGTTTTTGAATTGCTGAAGTAAGGTTTCTGTTTTTCTTGTATAATGTGTTGAGATATCTTTGAGACCAATTGTTTCTTTCAATGCTATTCTCTGATGCAAAATATCGACTGATCTTGTATGTGGTTGAACATTTTTGAACAGGCTACAACCAGGGTTTCTGGGTTGAGGTTGATTTCATTCATGAACCAGGGAAGAAACAGCCTCTCATTTAGTTTGCGTCCAACACCTGCTCGCTTGAGGATTTCTTGTGCCGTATGTTTCTTGACGAATAAAATGTTATAAGTTTTTATATTATTGTTGTTTTTGCACGTGTTAGCACTGAAGAAGTCTTGCTAAATTATAAATATAAAGAATAATAAAATTTTAGGAATTCTCTTTTTGATTATTGTATAGCCTTTGGTGGAGGGCAAAGACTTCACGAGGGGGTTTAAATTTTTGTCATGTCTCCATTTGATTAATAGCATGGGAATTTACTTTTATTAGTCAATTGAATGGAACTGTGCCAAAGAAATGATTGCCTTTGCAGAGTCTTTACACTCTTTGAGAGTGTATAAATTATCTTAGCTATTTATCTTATCTTTCATATTTCTTGTATGAGATGGTCTGAGAATATGGCTTAAATGTTTGTGTTTGTTTGATTTATTAGGCTACTACATTTTCAACTTTAAGGGGTGAGGGAATGGTCCAAAGACTTGCTTCTGTTGGTCATGATTGTTATATCCCCTACCTTCTGTGCAATTTGCAGCATTTGTTTTTATAAATAGTTCTTGTGCATTATATGGCAGGTTTATTGTAAATATGCTAGACATGACCTAGACATTTAAGTAGAAATGACGTTTATACCTAATGGTGAGCAACATAACATTGATGTCTAAATTATGTCGTTGGGCAGGCCAAACCAGAGACTGTGGATAAGGTATGTGAAATAGTAAGGAAACAACTAGCTCTACCAAACGATAAACCAGTCACTGGCGAATCAAAATTTTCTGATCTTGGAGCTGACTCCCTTGATACGGTACTCCCTCAACATCCATAAACATCTTATTTTCTTTGAATGTTAGCTTTTGTTCTGTTTTTCCCTTTCTTCCTGTTTAAGTGTGTAGAATCTTTTTCCGGTTATTTGTTTTAGAAGCAAAGGCTATATACCCTTGCGATAATCCGTTTTTTTTTTTTTTCTCTAAACCGATCTTGATTATCCTTATCAGTATTTCAGTTGTATTTGCTGTTCATGTTAAATCATATTCTCTCTTCTATGGTAGATTTCCTGTCAGCTTCATGGTTTTGTTTTAGTTGAAGGAAAGCAGAGTATTTCCACTCATAATGTGCTTTAACATCTTGCTTCTTACTTAAGGCTGAGTTTGGTGAAGGGAATATGTATAGGGACACTTCTTTTCATAACGCATTTTATGGCTACAAATCTCTTCTCAAGTTTAAAAAAAAAAGCCCTTTCCAGCGTTTAAGTTTTGGCAAGCATGAGAGTATTTTCCTTTTGGTTCTTCCCATGGCTTGAAGCCAGCTTCCCTCTTTATCGCATTTCCTTGTTGAATGTTAACCAACATATATAACATGGTTTTTGTCAGTTCTGCCCTTACCATAAGCTCTCTCCCATATTACCCTTTTCTTTTCTGGTACCTTCTTTCAGTTAGTTGATTTTTGCTACAAGGTTATTGCTTGTAGTTCTTGTCTGTAATTGGTGTATGTGGTTTCAGGTTGAGATTGTGATGGGACTTGAGGAAGAATTTGGAATCACTGTGGAAGAGGACAATGCTTCAACCATCTCAACTGTTGATGATGCTGCAGCACTTATAGACAAGCTCTGCAGTGAAAAAGCCTAGAAAGTAGAACCAAAGTTGGGAGGTTATATTCCCATATTTATGTCACTGCTAGCTTCTTGTTATCTCTAGAGCTTTTGACAATCTTGTTGTGAACTCTAGTCTATTTATTTGTTCAATTAGGAAAACTCATGAAGTCCCTGAGAATTCTAGTTAAATTGTGGATTTGAGGTTTTGTGTTGGAAGTCAAGCAAAAATACTATTTTATCTGTTTGTGTCACCATTTTATATTGGTAGCGATTTTGAATGTTCTGTTTCAGTAAGATTGAGATATGGGGGGATGAATGATGTAGGTTTTACCTGAGGGGACAAATTCCCCGAAAGGGCTATGACCAAAACCTCAAAAATCAGATTTAAAATGACATGAGTTGTGGTAGCTCAATGAGATAAGAGTTAATCTGGATTGTTTACTGATGTTTATAGAAAATCATAAACCAATTCATATTAGCAAATGGAGCTGATTTAAGACTCTGTTTTCCCTCTTGTGACAGAAATTGTTTCTGTTCTGATTAACATGTCAAACCAAATCGGGCCGGATGGTTATGTACTAATGACTGCCATAAAACAGAAGGGATTACAGATGAACAAATAGCTGAAGTAGGGTGTGTATATGCAGAAAAGGCATTATTAGTCCAGCAGCTTTCTTCAAGTGTTCTTAAAGTTAAAGTTCACAAAATAACAATGCTCATACATCAATTAAAACAACATGAATGCAGAGACTCTCAACTCTGTAGCCATCAGCGAAAAACTTCCATAGGCTGCAGGCTGCTGCGGTCCTATCCATCATGACATCTGCTGCACGTAACATTAAAATTGGGGGAAGAGTTAGTAAAAGATTAGCAATTATAATTAATCTTAACTGAATAATAATCTTTTCATAATCATAGAGAAGCAACATATAAAGCCAGAAATTACCATGCATACCTCAATCAGAGCTTCATTTCATATATTACATCAAAGTAATGTCTTGAACATGGGCAATTTTAGGCCAATCTGCACCTCCATCTCGTCGGCATCTCTCACTCAACCTTGGACAACCGATAACTGATAGTTGCCTGAGTGCAGTGAGGCGATTCATTCCCTCGGGAAGAGATGACAATTTCGGGCACTCGATAATCTCCAGTTTCTGAAGTAAAGTGAGATTTTGCAGCCACTCTGGTAGTACCACAAGGCTATAACACCTAAACAATTTTATCCACTGCAAAGTGCTAGAAGATCCTTCAAGAAGCAATCGTGGCAAAGCCGTCATTGCATCTAAACCCCTTAATGACAAAGTTTTAAGGCTCAACTGAAGGTGTTGGTCTTCTTTCTCTTCCGGTTCCATGTCTAAATTGATTACTCCACACTTTTGCACCACAAGATGTTCTAATTTGGGTAAGAGTTTCAGGCTTCGTGGCAATGACACAAGTTTAGGACAAATAAATAGATTTAATGTCCGAAGTGATGTCAAGTATTGAATTCCTTCACATAATTGCTCAAGATTTTCACACATATACAAACCCAAGTATTGAAGAGAACCCCAACATCCTTGTCGAATTTCTTTCAATTGCATAGCTTCAATACTTATTTCGAGACATCTAAGCCTTTTAAAGCTTTGCATTTTGTCTGGCAATTGCATCAAAGGAACACCACTCATTTTTAACATAACCAAACTTCGAAGCTTATAGAAAGAACTAGGAATCTTTCTGATATAACGACACCCTCTCAAGTCAAGGAATCGTAAGTGCTTCAATGTACCAATGGAATCCGGTAAGGCCTTCAATGATGAATCTCTTAAATTAAGTGCTCGAAGATACTTAAAATTTGAGACACAAAATTTAACAAAAGATTGATCAATAATGCATGAACTTTGTTGCAGAAAAACTGTTCGGACATACTTTCTGTTCTTCAAAGCTTGTGGAAACCTCACTAATTGCTGATGATCATCACAAAATGATAAATGTCGAACTTTTTCATCGATACTTTCTGTTTGAGAGTACAAAATTTTGCACTCTTTTTGTGAGACATCTAAGAGAAGATCATGTATCAAATCATGCACTCTAAATACAAAATAGAAGCGTCTAATTTCGACATCTTGAATGAAGCATCTTGACCATAACTCTTTCAAATACCGCTTCCCAACATCTTCCCACTCTTCATTTTGCTTTGGATGCTCAAGCAGTCCATTTACCATCCAAAATAGGATGACGTCATCACTGTAATGAAGGTGATCCTTATTATACAATGACAGACAAGCAAGACACCGCTGCAAATAAGGTGGCAAATAATTGTAACTCAATTTCAACATGGGTAAAATGTCATTTTCTTTTTGCTCAAGTTTCCATATTTCACTGTCTCTAATAGAAATCCACTCACTTTTGTCAGTTTTCTGATGAAGTAGGCTTCCTAGTGTTCTAACAGCTAAAGGAATCCCTTTGCATTTCTTCACAATTTCTTCCCCAATGCTCATGAGATCTGGGTATTGTTTCTCATCACCATCATTGAAAGCCCATTTTGTGAACAATGTCAAACAATCATTATGAGGAAGACCTTTTAATTCATAGGGAAGCAAAGAACTCATTATGGAGGCAACCTTGAAACTCCGAGTAGTGACAATGATTTTATTTTCATTTCCAGGCAAGTCACTTAATGTCAATAAATCTCTTAGCTCAATCCATTTTGCATGATTTTCATTCCACACATCATCTAGAACTAGCAAAAACTTCTGATTGATCAAAAGACTCCGGACAGGATTTTGCAAGGAATCCAATGACAATGTTGAATTATCACATTTTTCTTTAGTTATAGAGTAAATAATCTCCTTGAGCAATCTAGTAAGATCAAATTCCTCTCCTACACAAACCCAGATCCTC
Organism: Corchorus olitorius; assembly: GCA_001974825.2. Classification (NCBI taxonomy): domain Eukaryota; kingdom Viridiplantae; phylum Streptophyta; class Magnoliopsida; order Malvales; family Malvaceae; genus Corchorus; species Corchorus olitorius. The sequence continues at coordinate 86,670 of AWUE01022984.1, forward strand.
AATGGGAAAAACTCAGCAACTTGTTTATCATTATAGACAAATTGAGTAAACATAGTCTTTCCTAAACCCCCAATTCCAACTATAGGAATGACAGAAATGTTGTTACTCTTACTTGGTTTCATTAAAAGCTTCACAATTTTACTCTTATCCTCATCTCTACCAATGACATCAGAAGAATTCACATAAGAGTGAGTTTCCCTATGAATAACACGTCGATCATCAATTTTATGTCCTAGATTAAAAAGGGTCCACTCAGCTGTAATTCTATCAAACCTCTCATTGATTTCTCTGATTTTAGGTACAATTTTTACAGAAATGTCAGAAAATGGAAGTGGGAAAGAGCATGAAGGCATAAATGGTACCTTTTTGTTGCTGCTTGAATGATTCATGTCCTTTTTTCGAACAGATTCGCATTCAAATTCATCAAGAACATCTTCAGCATCATAGAAGATGTCTCTGAGCTTCCACATACAGAGGCGCAACCGCTCATTCTGGTGCTGCTGCCGCTCTGCATCCAATAGCACTGCCTTGAAGGTGCTCATGGTCTCTTGAAGCTTCCTCAAATCGCTTTTAACATTTGCAGAGCTAAGTGCTTCACTTACAAGGAAAGCTATTTTTTCCAGAACCCTTTCTGAAATGTTGAACAGAAATGATTCTGCCATAATTAGTTATAGCGTTATACCATTGATTGTTAAGGTGAGAGAGAGGTTGTTTGTTTGATCAATTAGTATTGTATATTTCCAAGTTGCTTGCAACTTTTTCTATCTATCTGCCCCAAAAAAAAAAGAAAAAAAAAAGAAAGAAAGAAAGAAACTTTTTCTATTTTGTTTACAAATAAAGCTTCCATTTCATAGTTGACTTTGAAATTCCATTTTCCGGTTCCTCTGCCTTATTTGCAGCTGATTTTTTTGAAATCTTGCAGTTGACTTTGCTAGCCCTCAATCACCAATCATTGCGAACGTCAACGATATAATTTCCAAATTTCGTTCTAATAAGAACAGAAATGATTGAATAAAGAATGTATAATTCAAAATTAAGAAATTGCCATGTTCATACATATCCGTAGTGATTTTGAGTCAAAACTCCAAACAATCTGTTTCAGGTTATAGTACCGTTTACCCACATACAGGACAAAACTAGCTGAATTCTGCAACTATATATCTTCGTAATATTCCTTAAATTTTCCAAGATAAAAGTAGCTTAAAGAGAAGTACAAGTAGAGTGTATGCAAACATACATAAGTCAAGCTGTCTTTAAGTGGACACAACATCAACAAATGTTGCAAATTGAAGTTACAATCACACAATAACATCAAAGGCAATCAAAAGTAGACAAGCTCACAGATTAATCAGAACAACAATCCTTAACATGAAGAATGCAGAGACTCTGAAGTCTTAACTCTGAAGCCCCGAAGCAAGCTTCCATAAATTCAAGCTGTTACCGACTTATCCATCATGAGATCTGCTAGCTGCATGTAGTAGTTGAATATCAAAATGAGCTTATCGTTTGAGGGAGAAGCAAAAACCTCTTGTGAAGAAGCAAAGGAAGAGAAGAAAAATAGATTATTAATCTCAGCACAAAGAAGCAAGGGAGAGGGAGAGATTAATTACTAAATACCTCAAGGATGGACAATCTTGGACTATTAGTTGTGTAAGTGCAGTGAGGCGATTCATTCCCTCTGGAAGAGATGACAATCTTGAGCAATCACGAATCTCAAGCTTCTGAAGTGAAGTGAGATTTTGCAGCCACTCTGGTAGTACCTCAAAGTTGCGACACCCCTCGATTTTGATACATTGCAAAGTGCTAGAAGATCCTTCAAAAAGCAATCCTGGCAAATCCTTCAATGAATTTAACCCGCTCACTGAGAAACTTTTAAGGCTCAAGTGAAGGTGTTTGTCTTCTTCCTCTTCCGGTTCCATGTGTAAATTGATTGCTGAGCATGAAGTTAACTGGAGGTATTCCAATTTGGTTAGGAATTTCAGGCTTCTTGGCAATGACACAATGTCATCACATCCAACCATAAATAATGTTCTAAGAGATGTGAGGTGTTGCATTCCTTGAAATAAACATGGTGAATTAACACAATAAAACAAGCCCAAGTACTGCAGAGAACTCCAACATCCTGGTCGAATTTCCTTCAAATGCATTGCTCCAATTGTTAATTCTAGACATCTAAGTCTAATGAAGCTTTGCATTCTGTCAGGCAACTGCATCAAAGGAACATTCAACATTTTCAACGTTAGCAGGCTTTGAAGCTCATAAAAGGAACGAGGAAGTTTCCTTACGGTGTGTTTGGATAAACTTTCTGAGGGATCAGTATAGGACATGATAGGATGGGAAATAAGGATTTTTTAAAGGAAAGGAAGGGAAGGACCAATCCTTGTTTGGATTGTTTAAAATATAAAAAGTAAGGAACATGAGGGATCACCTAACATTTAATAAATAAAAACTTTGTTGGTACTCCAAATTGGAGTACCAAAAAAGGTGGACTTATAAGGATCAAGAAGGACCAAAATTGATACTTCAAAACCCATGGACCAAATCTAATTTCCAATCCAAACATGTGTCACTAACTAAAAGGATCTCCCATCCCGTCCCGTCCCATGCCGTCCCTTACTGGTCCCTCAATCCAAACACACTGTTAAATTGCGACATAGATTCAAGTCGAGGTAACGTTAAGTGCTTCAACGTACCAATGGAACTCGGCAAAGCCTCAAATAAAGAATATCTTAAATCAAGTGTTCGAAGTACTTAAAATTTGAGGCACAAAAATTGATAAAAGATTTATCAACCATCTCCAGTTGAGCAACTACTGTTCGCACGCGTTTTAATTTCTTCAAACTTTGTGAAAGTTTTAGCTGCTGCTCATCACAAAATGATAAAGTTTGTCTAACCTCTCATTAATCTCTTTGACTTTATGACTCATCTTCATAGAGAATATAAGAGAAAATGAGAAAAGATTCAAAAATCGCACCTTTATGGTGGCGCTGGGATGATTTGCAACCTCTTTTCGAACAGCTTTGCACTCGAACTCATCAAGAACATCTTCAGCATCATAAAAGATGTCTCTGAGCTTCCAAATACAAAGGGCCAACTTTTTATTCTGCTGCTGCTGTTGCTCAGCATCCAAAAGCACAGCTTTGATGCTGCTGATCAAATGCCAAGCGAGCTCCTTGTACAGTTAGGTGAGCTAGTTTCTCTAGAATCCTTTCTGCAATGTTGAAAAGAAACGATTCCGCCATGATTTTTTAGAGCAATTGATGAAAAGGCAAGAGAATGAATGATCAAGTTTTTAAGAATAATTATGTCAATTTGAGGTATTGCATCCCAATTACTAAAACCGAGTATTTTTGGCCTGAATAAGCTGCATTACCACCAAAATGGGAAAAGAATCAATTCAATTAAGCAGACAGCCAAAGAGAATAGTACTATAAAAATTAGAAAAGCAGAGCACCCACTTTTTTTTTTAGGTAAAAGCAGAACCTTGGAATGTTATGTGCTAAATCATTAGCCTCTCTTCTTAATATGCTAAAAAAAAGTAGATAAAGCATTGATATAAGCTTCCTCCCAAAGCAAATTGTTGTTCCCCTTTTTGATCTCTTCAAGGGCACCCAAGGAATCCGACTCGAGCACCAACTGTTTGTAGCCATCTTCCCAAAATTTCTGCCTTTAACACACTGCCAACACCAACACCATCAACCGAGCTTACTCCTCCCACCCGAACCTTCCCATCCCATATCCAATTGAAAGTGGTGGCTGCCAAGTGCCAAATCATCCCTGGATAATTATTCAAATAAGGGTTTAACCTTATTGAAAATGATTGCTTCAAGACTCGATCTTTCAATTTGGTTGAATTAGAGTCCAATGGTTCAATTTCAACTCAAATAAAGACCTAAAATGATTGTACCAAAAAATGTACACATGACAACCTAAAATGTAACGTTAGGTCATTATTTTATTTTATTTTATTTTATTTTTAATAAAAAGTTTAGGTGAGGGGAGATTGCCACAGTTCAGGGTTAGAGCATGCCACAAGCCTCAAGGAGGGCTTACAGTGGTACTTACAGATCACCCACCAACAAGGACCGTTGGCACAACTCGAACCCCAAACCTTACAAGCAGAGGTCCAAAGCCAGGGCATGCCACAAGCCTCAAGGAGGGCTTACAGTGGTACTTCCAGATCAACCATCAACGAGCATCAATGAGGACCGTTCGCACAACTCAAACCCCAAACCTTACAAGCAGAGGTCCAAAGCCTTACCAACTCAAACAACCTCAATTGGCATGTTAGGCCTTTATTTCAGCCCTTGGTATGTTAGGCCTTTATTTGAGCCCTTGGTCTTATCTGAAATGTTAGGCCCTAATTTAATCAGAGTCTAAAATCAAACATTTTTACAAAAGTTAGATACTTGTTATTTGAACATTTAGTCCAAGTTTAATGAACCAGGTCCAACAAAAAGGATCTCTTTGTTTGACTACCTGTGAGAGGAGCCTGAGACTCCACTCCACTTTGCTTTGGAAATGACTTAATGAGAATAAATTAACTATTTTTTTTGGTATCCCATCTGGTATCTAGGGCTTTGCCTTGACTAATCCAGATCCGACCCGCGTCGCGCATAACATGCCTTTATATACAGATCGATGAAAACCTAAGTTTGACAGTAATTAAGAAGATTAACATTAATGTATGTATTTCATACTCATAAGGTTAAGAAATCAGAATGATACTAGAATAATGATGAGTAGCATAGATTATTAACATATTACTGTGAAAAATACCTCTCTAGTGAGGAAGCGCACGAGAAGAAACATATATAATTTCATCATAGAGAAGTAACATATAAAACTTACTACATACGTACCTCAACCAGAACTTGATTTACAATTATATCAATGTCACGTCTTGAACATGGGCAATTTTCGGCCAATCTGCACCCCCATCTTGTTTGCATCTCTTTTTCAAGCTCGGACACCTGATAACTGTTAGTTGCTTGAGTGCAGTGAGGCGATTCATTCCCTCAGGAAGAAATGATAGTTTTGGGCACTCGACAATCTCAAGTTTCTCAAGTGCAGTGAGATTTGCCAGCCACTCTGGTAGTACCTCAAGGTTGAAACACCTGAACAATGTTATCCATTGCAAAGTGCTGGAAGATCCTTCAAGAAGCAATCGTGGCAAATCTGTCAATGCATCTGCCTGGAATACAGTGAAAGTTTTAAGGCTCAACTGAAGGTGTTGATCTTCTTCCTCTTCCGGTTCCATGTGTAAATTGATTGCTCCGCACCTTTGTATCAGTAGGTGTTCTAATTTGGTTAGGAATTTCAGGCTTCGTGGCAATGAGACAAGTTTAGGACAATGAAACAGATTTAAGGTTCGAAGTGATGTGAGGCATTGAACTCCATCAAATAACAGTTCAAAATCACACATAAACAAGCCCAAGTATTGAAGAGAACTCCAGCATCCTGGTCGAATTCCCTTCGAATGCAAAGCTCCAATACTTATTTCTAGACATCTAAGCCTAACAAAACGTTGCATTTTGTGCAACTGCACCGAAGGAACACCCTTCATTTTTAACATTACCAAGCTTCGAAGCTTATAGAAAGAATCTGGAAGCTTTCTGATAAATCGACACCCTCTCAAGTCAAGGTATCGTAAGTGCTTCAAGATACCAATACAATCTGGTAAGGCCGTCAATGATGAATCATGTAAATCAAGTGCCCGAAGATACTTGAAATTTGAGGCACAAAAATCAATAAAAGGTAGATCAATAATGTTTGAACATTGCTGGACAAAAACTGTTCGCACATGCTTTATGTTCTTTAAAGCTTGTGGACAATTTAATAATGGCTGATCACAACAAAATGATACATGTCGAACTTTTTCATCAATACTTTCTGTCTGAGAGTACAAACTTTTGCACTCATTTTGTGAGACATCTGACAGAAGATCATGTATCAAATCATGCACTTTAAATACAAAATAGTAGCGTCTAATTTCAACATCTTGGATGAAGCACCTTGACCATAACTCGTTCAAATATCGCTTCCCGACATCTTCCCACTCTTCTTTTTGCTTTGGATGTTCAAGCAGTCCATTAGCCATCCAAAATAGGATGACATCATCACTGTGGTGAAGGTGATCCTTCCTATACAATGACAGACAAGCAAGACAACGCTGCAAGTAAGGTGGCAAATAATTGTAACTCAATTTCAACACTGGTAAAATGTCATTTTCCTTTTGCTCAAGTTTCCAAATTTCACTATCTCTAATAGAAATCCACTCACTTTTGTCATTTTTCCGATGAAGTAAGCTTCCAAGTGTTCTAACCGCCAAAGGAATCCCCTTGCATTTCTTCACAATTTCTTCTCCAATGCTCATGAGATCTGGATCTTGTCTCTCATCACCATCACTAAAAGCCCACTTTGTGAACAGTGTCAAACAATCATCATGAGGGAGACCTTTTAATTCGTAAGGGGGCAGAGAACTCATTATGGAGGCAACCTTGTAACTCCGAGTAGTGACGATGATTTTATTTTCATTTCCAGGCAAGTCACTTAATGTCAATAACTTTATTAGCTCAACCCAGTTTGCATGATTTTCATTCCACACATCGTCTAGAATGAGCAAAAACTTTTGATTGATCAAAAGTGTTCGTAGATGAGTTTGCAAGGCATCCAATGACCCTATTGAACTTGAATCATCATATTTTTCTTTTTTAGTTATAGAGTAAATAATCTCCTTGAGAAATCTAGGAAGATCAAACTCCTCTCCCACACACACCCATATTCTCAATGGGAAAAACTTAGCAACTTGTTTATCATTATAGACAAATTGAGTAAACATAGTCTTCCCCAGACCCCCAATTCCAACTATAGGGATGACAGAGATATTTTTGCTCTTGCTTGGTTGCTTTAAAAGCTTTACAATTTCTCTCTTATCATCATTTCTACCAATGACATCAGAAGAGTCCACATAAGAATGTGTTTCCCTATGAATAACAAGTCGATTATCAACTCGCTGTCCTAGATTAAAAAGGGTCCACTCAGCTGTTATTTTATCAAACCTCTCGTTGACCTCTCTGATTTTAGGTCCAATTTTTACAGAGATGTCAGAGTATGCAAGTGGGAAAGAGCATGAAGACATAAATGGTACCTTTTTGCTGCTTCTTGGACGATTCACATTCTCCTTACGAACAGATTCGCATTCGAATTCATCAAGCACATCTTCAGCATCATAAAAGATGTCTCTGAGCTTCCACATGCAGAGGCGTAACCTCTCATTCCGGTGCTGCTGCTGTTCAGCATCTAAAAGCACAGCTTTGAAGGTGCTCATGGTCTCTTGGAGCTTCCTCAGATCGCTTTTAACATTTGTCGAGCTAAGTACTTCACCTACAACAAGGGAAGCTATTTTTTCCAGAACCCTTTCTGCAATGTTGAACAGAAATGATTCGGCCATACTTAGTCAGAGCAATGATTAAACAGGGAAGTTCAGGTGAAAGAGAGGTGATGAAAAATTTTTGTTTGAACAACCAGTATTGTATATTCCCAAGTTGCCTTTATTTGTCTTGTTTACAAATGAAGCTTTGGTTTCATAGTTGACTTTGAGATATGGATGACTTACTTTGTTTGTCTTTCCGAGTAATTTCATTTCATTTGATCTAACACAATTATACAATTATATATTTTTTTATAATGGTTTAGACGTTGAGGGCAGATTCTTTTTTCCTGGCTTCACTGCCTTAGTTTGCAGTCGATTTCCAAAATTGAACCAAAAATATTTTGAAAACTTGCAGTTGAGTTGACTTTGCTAGTCTTTAATCCCCAATAATCAATGCAAATGTCAACAATATCATATCCAAACTTCTTTTTTGAAGAATATTGTCTCCAAATTTGGCTTTTTTTTTAAAGAATATTATATCCAAATTTCATTTATTATAAAACAGAAATGATTGAATAATGAATGTCGAAATTGATATTTAAGAAATTGCCATGTTCTTTCAAGTGTTTTAAAATTGTTATTAGTTATTACATCTCTTGTGGTTGTGGAGAGTTGATTAAGTATACGAAACATAAGCCCTCAAACTATGCAAAAAATGTTTCTTAAGTCCCTACTTTTCTATTAATATCAATTAAGCCCTCAACTTATTTTTACTATTCTATTTCACTCCTCTACTGCTCTTACTGAACTTGAAACGTCATGTAAAAGACCAAATCTTGAAATACAGAAAACATATCAAAACCAAAACTTTACAACAATTTCAAACAAATCAAAACTCAACAATCAACCGAGAGCAAGAAATAGTTACCAGTTCTTGGTTGCTCCGATAATGGTGTCAGTCGGATGGAGGACATTTGACGGCTTGGTTTGGTTGTTGTGCTGAACGGGTCGAGTCATCGGTCATCTAGGCGGTGGTAATGGCGACATTGGGACTATCACTTCCCTTCCAATATGGGTTCTCGTTGGTTCGAATGTTTTTGTTTGATAAACAAAGGGGAAAGAGATGATGCGCCATTGAAGTGGGGGGACCGGCGGTTGGTCCTTGTGGAGAGGAACACCAGAGAGAAAAAAAGGTTCTGGGCTTGGCTGAAAAGCATAGAGAGAGAGATTAAAAAAGATGGATATCAACATTGGCAAAGCTTGGGGTGGCCGCCGGCGACGTTGAGAGGTGGTGGAGAAGCAGACCGACAAGGATGAGTTTGTGTTCAGACTTCAGGAGAAGACTTGCTGACTTGTTGCCAATTCTAATTTTATTACTAGTATCTTAGTGCACAGTGCCACGTCATCCAATTCTACCGAAATGCTGAAGTTGATTGGACAATTTTCATTTCAATCTAAATTGGATTAATTTAAGGGTTCGCTTACCGGTTAGCCAAATCCTTCATTTAAATAAATTACTAAATTAAATGCTTCGATGAAAACTTTGCAAAATAATGATTGAATATATAAAAAATGTCCAGATTCAAAATTAAGAAATTGCCATGTATTCCAAAAAATCTATTTCAGGTTATAGTACAGTTTACCCACATACAGGGCACAATCTAGCTGCATTTTGCAACTATATATCTTCCTTAATATTCCTTAAAATTATCCATACAGTTGCAAAATGCAGCTAGATTGTGCCCTCAAAGCAAAATTTTCCAAGATACTAACTCCCAAGGAAACAAAGAGTGAGGAAGACAGAATGGAACGGATGAATTCAAGCTCAAAGAGAAGTACAAGTATTGTGTATGCAAACATATATAGATTACAAATTCAAGCCGTCTTTCAGTGCACACGACATCAACAAATGTTGCAAATTAAGGTTACAATCACACTCACACAATAACATCACAGCCAATATATATGAAGCAAACAAAGTACGAAGTTGTCAAATTTATTCAAACAGCAATCCATAACACTCTCTGAACTCTGAATCTGAAGCAAACAAAGGAAAGGAAAAGCTTCCACAGGTTGGACAGGCTGCATCATCACTTTAGATATTCTGCAAGAAGAAGTTAAACACCAAAATGAGCTTAATGTATATTGAAAATTTAGTAATTATAATTTAGCTTATTTAGAAGAAGTTAATACATACCTCAACCAGCACTTGATTTGATCTCATATCACCGTAATGTCTTCAACGTGTGCAATTTTGGGCCAATCCGCACCCCCTCGTTGGCATCTCTCAGTCAATCTCGGACAACCTCTAATTGTTAGTTCCTTGAGTGCATTGAGGCGGTTCATTCCTTCGGGAAGAGATGACAATTTTGGGCACTTAATAATCATAAGGCTCTCAAGTGAAGTGAGGTTTTGCAGCCACTCCGGTAGTACCTCAAAGTTTTGACAGTTGTTAATTAGTATTGTTTGCAAAGTGCGAGAAGATTTTTCCAGAAGCAATCGTGGCAAATCTGTCAATGACTCTGAATCCCATAGTGAGAAAGTTTTAAGCCTCAACTCCAGGTGTTGGTCTTCCTCTTCCGGTTCCATGCGCAAATTGATTGCTCCACAACTTTGTACCAGAAGGTGTTCTAATTTGGTTAGAAACTTGAGGCTTCTTGGCAATGACACAACTTTTGGACACACACAGAGATTTAATGTTTGAAGTGATGTGAGGTACTGCACCCCTTCAAATAAGAATTCAAAATTGTGACAGTGAAACAAGCCCAAGTATTTAAGGGAACTCCAACATCCTGCTGGAATTTCCTTCAAATCCTTGGCTCCGATACTTATTTCTAAACTTCTAAGCCGAATAAAGCTTAGGAAACTGTCAGGCAACTGCACCAAATCAACACGAGTCATTTTCAACATTATTAAGCTTTGAAGCTTAGAGAAAGAAGAAGGAAGCTTTGTGATCTTACGACACCCTCTCAAGTCAAGGATTCGTAAATGCTTTAAAGTACCAATGGAATTCGGCAAGGCCTCCAATGATTCATCATTTAAACGAAGTGATCGAAGATACTTAAACTTTGAGACACAAAATTCAAGAAAAGAGAGATCAATATTTCTTGGATGCTGGTGGAGAAAAACTGTTCTGACATGTTTCCGTTTCTTCAAATCTTGTGGAACATTTACCAATGGCTGATCATCACAAAATGATATGTGTCGAACTTTTTCATCAATAGGATCTGTCTGGGAGTACAAAGTTCTGAACTCTTTTTGTGACACATCTGATGCAAGATCATGCATTAAATCATGCACTTTAAATACAAAATAAAAGCGTCTTTGTACAACATCTTGGATGAAGCACCGTGACCATAGCTCTTTCAGATATCGGTTCCCAACATCTTCCCACTCTTCGTCTCGCTTTGGATGTTCAAGCAGTCCATTTGCCATCCAAAATAGGATCACATCATCAGTGGCGTGAAAGGTATCCTTTTTATACAATGACAGAAAAGCAAGACATCGTTGCAAAGGAGGTGGCAAACTATTGTAGCTCAATTTCAACAGTGGCAAAATGCTATTTTCTTTTGTCTCAAGTTCCCATATTTCACTATCCCTTACAGACATCCACTCCCGTTCTTCGGTTTTCTCAAAAAGTAGGCTTCCTAGTGTTCTCACAGCCAAAGGAATGCCTCTGCACTTTTTTACAATTTCATCTCCAATTCTCATGAGATTTGGAAATCTTTTCTCATTGCCATCTCTAAACGCCCATCTTGTAAATAAAGTCAAACAATCTTCATGAGGGAGACCTTGTAATTGATAAGGTCGCACAGAAGTCATTGTCGATGCAACCTTGAAACTTCGAGTAGTCACAATAATTTTATTTCCTGGCAAGTCACTCATTGACTCCAGTAAATCTTTTAGCTCTTTCCATTTCACAGGATCTTCATTCCAGACATCGTCCAGAACAAGCAAAAACTTTTCATTTTCCAAAAGACTTCGCAGATTAATTTGCAAGGTCTCCAAGGATAAATCATCACATGGCCTTTTAGTTTTCTGGCAAATAATCTCTCGGACCAATCTTTTAATGTCAAACTCCTCTGCAACACACACCCATAATTTCGTTGGGAAAAACCTAGTAACTCGTTTATCGTCGTAAACCATCTGAGCAAGTACCGTCTTCCCTAGACCCCCAATCCCAACAATTGGGATAACAGGAATGGTTCCACTCCCAGTTGGTTGCATTAAAAGGTTTATGATGTTTTCTTTATCCACATCTCTACCAATGACATCCGAAGAATTCACAAAAGAGTAGCTCTCTCTTCGAATAACACAACGATTGTCCCCTCCCACTCCTAATTCAAAGCTTTTCCACTCAACATCAAGTTTTTCTAACCTCCTATTGATATCTTTGATTTTATGACCCATTCTCAGAGTGAATGCAGGAGAAAAAGAGTACAAGGACAAAGCAGTCAAAAGTCGTACCTTTTTGCTGATGCTTGGATTCTTTCGAACCTCTTTCTGCAGAGCTTTGCGCTCGAACTCCTCAAGCACATCTTCAGCATCATAAAAGATGTCTCTGAGCTTCCCCATACAGCGGCGCAATTTCGCATTCTGGTACTGCTTTTGCTCAGCATCCAAAAGAACGTCTTTGATGCGGTTCATGTTATCCTGAAGCACTTTCAAATCACTTTTGAATGCGAAGCAAACTTCTTCCATAACCAAGAGGGTTATTTTCTCCAAAACAGTTGTTGCAATGCTGAACAAGAATGACTCTGCCATAGTTGAGAGAGAGCAAGGGAAAAGGTATGGGGAGGATTTCTTTAGGTGAAATTGAAAGACATGATTAATTAAGAACTCATATATATAGGGTTAGTATTTAAGTTGACATGCCAATGGGAGTTACGGTTCGGACTCTTCATGCACCCACCTAGGTTCGAATCCCGCTGACCACAATTTCCCATAAGCAATCTGTAAATTCCGAAAAGCCCACAGGTGAACATTTAATGGGTCCATAAATACCAAATTGGATCGACATTTTGCCCTACCTTGGAGATGAGGTAGCCACCTTGCTCCTAAACTTTTTTTCGATAAAAAAAAGTATTTAAGTAGACATGGGCCAGTCAGTCAACAGACTTTTTACGTACTCATAGACATAGTTGCCTTAATTTGACATTTTCTTTTAGGATTTAGCTAAAGGGTGTACCCATACACCTCTTAGCCACAAAACACAAGAAGAGGAATTTTCTTTCGAAAGTAAAAAGTTAATGATGTGGAGTCTTAACTTGTTATATGTCTAAAATTCCCTTTTGAATACATATTTACCATTTAGTCATAAAATATAAAATACAAGGTTTAGCCTCCTAATGAATAAATATTTTAATTTTAACGGTAAGTTTTAAAATATAAAATATATTGATTATAGGATTTTAGAAAAATAATATATAACTAATTTAATTGAGTTTAGCCCCAAATAATAATAATTTATTTATGTTAAGGGTTTATTCTAAAATTTAATACCCATCAACCTAGGGTTTTAGAGAAAAATATAAATAATATATAATAAGTTATTTTTAAAAAACTAGTTTTAACTTTTGCGTTACACGTGGTGGAACACGTTTAAAATAAAAAGTTATTAAAATAATATATACTATATATTATTTTTAGTGGCTATGGAAATTACTTAAAAGCTAAATTGATCGAGGATTAATGTGGTGGCTCCTTTTGGCCTTTTTTGGTATTTTCTCACTTTTCGGGTGACTAAAAAGGTCTCCGATGAATTTCCTCCCTTACTTTTCCTTATGTCCTTTTTTGTAATTTACTATTTTTATATTTATGATTAAGTGTGTTTTAACTACATATTAATTGTGTGTGGATATTAGAATTTACCGGTTCACCTCCTCTGCCGGAATTCCAAAGGACTGGTGCTATAAATGTATTTGCAATATGGATAAACTATTGACATTCCAATTATGTTTTCCTTTCGTCTTCATTTCTATCTGGGTGAGTTTCTTCTTCCCTAACATTTCTCTGAATTTGTTTCATATGAACTCCGTTCTTTTTCCTAAAATTTCCAAATGGACGTTGATAAGATCCTTCCATTTAATTTAGCAGCGCCTTAGGATGACATAACCTAAAGTGGAGAGCTTTCACTTCTCACCGCAACATTTTGAGGTAAATCTGGATTTATATTATAGTTAGCCAATGCTTAGTACAATGATTTTGTGATGCATTGTGTAAATTACATATGTTCCTGCAAATGCTCTCAACTAATTCAATTTTCCTACGACAACTATACATGCTCCTTGACTACAAAAAATTAGGCATTCCTTATGTAGAAGCCAAATTCTTTCACCTAAACCAGAGTTCATTAATTTAACAATTGCAATCAAGATTAAAAAATGACCACAGCGTACTATGCTTTTTTAGATGATCAACATACATTTCAAGCAACAATTAATATTAGCTTTATTTTGATGAATTATCTAGAGATAGAGGAGTAGAATATCAACTTTATTTTGATGAATTACCTAGAGATGGAGTAGAATTTAGATAATGCACTTTTAGAATGAAAGAGAGGTCATGTGTTTTGCTTTATATATGCGAATTATTTGTTTCGATGTATGAGTTTCTCCTAACTGATTAACTTATAGCCAATGCAATATCTTCTTACTAACCGACTTAAACAACTACAAAAAATATAGCCATAATAATAAGATGACTGCAGCGCACGCGCAGGCCGCCCTGCTTGTTATTATTAATTGTGTTGTTTATTCAATTGAACCTATTAAATAAGCACACATACCAAATAATACAAAATGCAATGAACTATTGAATAATTCTATTATATAATATTATTATTAATTGTGTTGTTTATTCAATTGAACCTATTAAATAAGCACACATACCAAATAATACAAAATGCAATGAACTATTGGACCTATTAAATAAGCACACATACCAAATAATACAAAATGCAATGAACTATTGGATTTAGAGAAAAATTCAAGCACCAAAATGACTATAAATAGATAATAGTTTTTTGAACAAAACTCACAAGACCAAAGAGAAAAAAAGTGAAACAGAAAGGAATGATGGTGGATAATATACACATTACCTGTCATTAAAAAAAAAAAGACAAAACGTATATAATTGCTTTTCAAAAAAGATAAAATATAATTATTTTTTTAAGCAAATTTTCTTAGATTAACATATAGATCCGATTTCTTAAAATAGTTTTCTTAACAAAACTTATCAAACAGACCATTCATACGCGAAGCGCGGACTGTGGAACTAGTACTCTATAATTCATATGGACCTAAACATTTAGTATCAGAAACCAGAAAAAGGGCAGTTCTACTTCTTTAAAATTCCCTTTTGCTTATACTGTGAATTTAGTGTGTGCAATGAAATACATACTATCAAATAACAAGTTGTGTGAGCATCTCTTTTAGTCAAAAGGAATTTATTATAAAGAAGCATAAGAAAATGATTTGTAAACTAACATTTAAAGTAGAGCAGCAGAAAGAGTCATTGACAGCCAAAAAGAGTTGCAATGGGATCAAAAGTTTGATGGAAATTGATATTATATTGAAATCAAAATGTAAACAGAACAATTTAAGAGACTATTATAATTAAGCTGAAATTCAATTCAAGGCTGTCCAAAAAGAATCGCCGAATAAATACATATAGTTTTGATGTAAATAACTAAATATCATTCAATACCGACCTACAATTTGACCCAAAGATTTGTAGGGATGAAATTCAATGTCACATTGACTCGAAGCCTTTGGTTCCCTTAGAATGTCTGCCTTCATTTCTATCTGTTAAACCTTTCTGAACACGTAAAACCAGCTTCTTCAACACCAATGCATTCTTCAAAAATTGTTCCACAATTCCGACATCGTCCTTTGTCATAGATTTGTTAATTATTTCAATTGTCTCAACGTTCCACAACAATGAAGAAGTAGCTTTTGGTGACATAATCCACTTATTCCGATCAACCCGAAACTAATAGCATATATATAATTACAATGAATCATTAGAAAATATATCAAAATTAAATTAAAATACAAAGTCAAAATAATCTGCTAATTCAATAATAATACTTACATCCTCCACAACCAAGGAAGTTAGATAAGGTGAATGTTTCAGCAAAAATGCAGGGTGGAAATCACCACATTTTCTAATCACAAGATTTGTCAAATTATTGAAAACAAGTTGATTATACTTTTCGCTGATAAACTTCACAAACTGCAACATACATCATGGAAATTAAAAAGATTCATGTCATTGAAACCAAATTATTAATTAATGAACAAATCCTAAAGATCAAGAGGAAAGGAACTCACATCTACAGGATAAATCTCCAGCTGCTCAACCTTCTTCAGAAACATAAAGGTTGGATCCATATTTGGTGCTGAATCGAAGGTCGAAAATTGGTCACTTGAACAATAATCACTTTCTCCCATAGTCCCTCTAATGTATTTAATCACAAATTTGTATCGATCATAATGTCTATTTTGTTCTAAAACTTCTATGCTGCAATTTTCTAAATGAAAAGTTTCAAGCATGGGGCAGACAGCAGAAGGGAGCAAATTGTTCAAATTAGGGTTACGAACAATAGAAACTGATACAACCTCGAGAGTCTTGAGACATGGGAAAATGACATCACTAGGAATGTCGATTCTGACACCACCACTCAATCTTAGAATTTTCAGATTTCGACACGAAAAAAATGCAGAAGGTAAATTAACATAATTAAAATTCCGGTAAGGTAAATGAACATGAAGGTCTTCAAGATGAATTGAACTCGCAATTGCAGAACGATGAATCCAACTCGAAACTGAATCTCTGATATTATATGTGCAGTCATAGACCCTAAGACGAAATTTCCAAACCCTTAATTCATGCTTATGTAAGACATTGTTCATAAATGCTTCAAAAGTATTTTCAGGACATAGATTGTCTCTACAATCAAGAATGGGGACCGATTTCCAAAGGTGTCTAAACCTTGAAGATAAACAACTTGTTGAAATTAATTATGATTCAAAGTATCCAATTATTGTAATCTAATATAATTAAATTGCAAGAAAACAAACATAATTTTCTATGTAATACAATATTCAAATCTTATTACAATCAAATAATTCCTTATATGTCATTAAAAAAAAATCCTTATGCCCAAACATCCAATGAAAAATGACTAAATAAACAAACTATAATAAAAATAACAAAACCAACAAAACCTACATGCATTGAATACGATGGGACTTGACCTTGAGATCTCGCGGTTCAGGGAGCATGCACCTTATCATTGAGGCAAATGTTCAGGTGTAAAGAAAAACATAATTAAATTGAAGTAACTTTTAAATTACATATTAAATATATATCAATTTAAGTATAATTTTTAAGTATAAGTCAAAACATCCAATTATTGAAACGTAACCGCGTCTACGAAAATAGATTTTCTTTATATACAATATTTTTTTATATGTTTCATTTTGCTTCTTTGTATTTTCTATGTTGTTGTAGCTAACGCAATAAGACCTCTTGACTTGTGATGATATTTGAAGTTATATTAATCATATAAACATATATATTTTGTATATATAAAGTGCGATATTCATTTGATTAATTATATGTTTAACGGATATGTGATTATTACCTTAAATTGTCCAATATTGCATGATATAGAAATGTTTTGTCTATTCCTCTTGGCCTGTCGACAAAAAAAAAACTCCACTCTTTCTTGATTCAACTCGATCTAAGATAGCGTGGAATGTAATCTTTTGGTCTTCATTTAACTTATTTGCAGCTTCTAGATCTTCCCGTGGAGTTTCAATGCTTAACTCATCTGCAATTTCCTTATGTGTTGAATTCCTGATGTGCAAATTTTGAGAATCTATTTCTGGCAAAGCAAACTTCTTGATACTTTTTCACATGCTTTCAAGATAATAGGCAATGCTCTATAATGTGCAAGCTATTTGTGTCTGGACTGAGTTTCCATGCATTGTTTTATAATCCTCAGACATTGAATCGTAATAGTCATTCCATAGTTTCCTCACATCTGATAGTTTACAATGCACTAATAAAGTCACGGATATCCTTCTTAGTTCATTAGGCATTTGAAACGTTGCTCCTTCCATCATGCACTCATATATACTCTGAATTATCTCAAAATTTATTTATCTTGTGAATAATTGGGCTTTTAACGCAGTGATCCAATCAATTGTAAGTAAAATTTTCCGTTTCTGAATAGATTATTATCCGTAAATTGACAATTAATTTAAGCAAGCATGACTTGAACAATTACTCATGTAGTTGAGGCAAGAAAAATTCCTCAAAGCCATACGCAAGATTCTCTTTGTTTAAAAGGAAAAGGTACATAAATGATAAGATCTCAAGTGGAATAAATAGCTACAGCTAAATTTTTTGATGATGATTTCAAAAAGCCGTTTACAGCAATATTGTTAGGCAAATTATACGATACACCGGCAGTGGAGTTTAGCAGACTACACAAGCGGATCCTGAAGGGTGACATGTGTCCTCTAAGGACTAGATTGAAATATTTAAAACTTAATTAATTCAAAAAATGGACATGTGTCGACTCCATAACCCGCTTGTGGAGTCCAAAATTTACACCGCCAGTGTATCAAATAATTACCCATATTGTTATGCTAAAAAAAGATTAAAGAAATAAAACCCAGAAAAGAGCTAGTAGCCTATTGTACTTTGAGTTTGTTTAATATAGTAAAATTAAGTGCCAGATGCATTAGAAGGAAGCAAGACTGTGGTGCTCTCTTTAGCAAGATTGCTAAAGAAATCTAGGATGGTATTGTAGAGATTGATTTTTTCAAAATAAAATAAAAATTGAATTTCTCTAAATAAAATTTTTTTATATGTTATAAAAATTATTTTAAAATAATGAAAATTTAGAAATATATTTGAAAAAAAATACACAAAATTATATTTTAATAGTGGCATTATTAAAATATTTTTTAATAATGGCAATTTAGAAATATATCTATACTATATATAAAAGTACGAATAAAGGGAAATTTTATGTTTTCCGATTGTACCTTTTTTTTCAAATATATTTCTAAATTGCCATTACTAAATAATATTTTAATTATTTCATTATTAAAATAATGTAAATTTAGATTATCCTCATTAATTAGGATCTAATATGACTAATAAGAATGCTCCACATCATCTTTAGTATCTGAAATTTCGTCCAAAACATTCTCCAAGTCAGTTTAGGAGAAGATCAATTCTATTCAGAAATTTGAAGGGCAAAATCGTCCACCGTAATGACAGAATTAGGTCTCGAGGTAAACATAAAAGTTGTAGATCTTGGAATCCTCTTTCCAACGGTACCTCATTTGCATTTTTCAGAGCTCTGGATTAAAAGTTATGAATTTTCTTCCAAAACTGCTATTGTGAAGTCCTCCTTGAAATAAGATTTAGCATCATTTTGCATCATAATTACTAATTGGAACAATACGAACGAATTAGGCCCAAGAGTATCATAATTAGGCTTCAAGACATCTGTCTTGACAATTTGGGTTTTATGGACTCAAACGGGCCTAATAGACCTATTGGTCCGAAATTAGACAAGATCAATAGTTTCTCCATCTATACTATATATAAAAGTACGAATAATGAGAAATTTTATATTTTGCGATTGTACCCTTTTTTTCAAAAATA
Organism: Corchorus olitorius; assembly: GCA_001974825.2. NCBI lineage: Eukaryota > Viridiplantae > Streptophyta > Magnoliopsida > Malvales > Malvaceae > Corchorus > Corchorus olitorius. The sequence goes on from AWUE01022984.1 coordinate 105,736, forward strand.
TTTATAAATTGTCATTACTTTTTTTTTAAAAAAAATTGCCATTACTTAAAATTAGACTTTTATGTTATATATATATTAATATATTATTATTGGCCAACTCAATTTATACATATTATAATTTATTTATGATCTCATTTTAAATTTAAATCTTACTCAAACTATTATATATATATATATATTTCTACTTATCCAAATTATTAACGATAATAAATATGTAGCGAAAAAAAAAAAACGATGATGATAAATATATGATTGTTGCATTTGTAATTTTGGTATCATTTTTCTTAAACGTATGTTCATAAGGTACAATGACCATGAAAATAGTTTGAATTTTTATTTTTCCATTTTAAAATTTATGTTATTTTTGCAGTTATAAAAAAAAAAACTACCGTCTAGATATGGTATTGATTAGTTCTTGTCATATTTTGGGAATTTCATTTTCCTTTATCACTCTTTTTAACTTATTTTCTTCATTATTTTCATTACTATGTTTGATGATTGCTTAAAACGATTTTCAAAAGGAGTTGAATTTTTAAATGTATAATCATACTATGAGAACTAAACCGGATTAGATTGCAAAAAAAAAAAAAAAAACCAAAAAAAGTGTCACTTATTTTCTTCATTTTTTTAATACTATGTTTGATGATCTCTTATAACGATATTTCAAAGGAGTTGAATTTTTAAACGTATGTACGAGTTTTGATGATTGTTTGCTTTTGTTCTTATTAAAAAAAAATCTATGTTTGAAATTAGGAAAGAAATTTAGGTCTTGGGTGAGGTGTCTGGATTATCATACCGCATTCTTGCGTAATCCATTAAATTTAGTGTTTTCTTTGGTATTTGAGTTACGTAAGACTTTTTTCAACATTGTTCGATTGGAAACATAAAATATTTAATTATATTGTGTGATTAAATAATTTATACCGTTGCAAGATTGTGAATTTCATATTTTTTCCCCACAACTAGAAGAGAATTGGCGTTAATAGGATATTAAGGTATTTGAAGATACTAAAGTTGGTGGGGTCTTAAGGTTTTTAGAGAGTTTAAGATTTAAAGAGTGGAAATAATGAACTTTTACCTTATGTGTGGAGTAGTTCTATATATATTGGGCCGTTCTATATGGGCTCAACATTCCCCCTAGGTATGAGGGCGATTCTAAAATGATTTCACAAACGGCTATGAAACTGAGCGTCAGGTGGGCAAGTTGAGACGATCTGAGCTAAACAGGCTTACCGGTCGCATAACTAGATAATGTCGAACGTAACGGTATTCAGTTTGAATATATACTCCATGTGGAGAGTGTTGAGTTGTAGAATGCTCGATTTGGCAATGAGCCCCTATGTCGAACTGTATGGTGCTCTATAAGATGAATGAGAGATATGTCATGAATGCCGAAAAGGGGAGTGCTCATTTTTTGAGGATTAAGTAGGAGAGTGCACTCTAGGAATGATGGTGGATAGGAGAACTCGAGCTGATAACGTACTCCGTGGAGGAATACCGAACGAAAAAACTCAAATAAACAATATGCTCCATAGAAGGTTGGTGAACATGAGAGCACTCAAACTGGTAATGTACCATTTGGAGTAATGTTGAATGAATGGAGCTCAAATTTATAATATGCTATAAGAAGGAATGCTGAATGGAGGAACTCAGTGTGATAACGTGCTATTATACTACCAAGTGGATGAGCTCAATTCAAATATGTATATGTATATACTATCAAGGAAGGAATTCAATATGAATTATACATGTTTGTAAGACTGAACGAACGAGTTCGATCTGCGAATGGAGGAGCTTAATATGATTGATTTATATAGTACTAAATAGAGGAGTTCAACCTGATAATGATATATGATTTTATAGAGAGACTTTCGAAATTTCATACTATAGTATCAAAAAATTGTAGGGAGATTAATAAAACTCGCAGAGAGATTATGAAAAATCATACGAAGGTTACAAAATTCGTAGGAAAGTTTATTAAAATTTCATAGTTAGGTCATCAAAGTTTCTTATGGAGTTTATCACAATTTTATAGGTAATTATCAAAATTTCATATGGTGGTTATCAAAATTTAATAGGGTGATTATCGAAATTTCATAAAAAATTCAATTGAAACATGTTGGGCCACGTGCAACACACGTGAAAGCTAAAACTAGTTTGAAAAAAAGGGTAAATCGTAAAACATAAAGTTTACTAGTACTTTTATATATAGTATAGATAGATATAGATAGATATTGATATATTTCTAAATTGATAAGAAAATGAAACATTGATAAGACCTAATTTGTTCTATAATTTCTATGCGATTTTGCCTTATTTTGGTAGTCGTATGTCATTTTACCCCTATATTTCTCATATTTGCTATTTTAGACCCATTTGAAGCCATGTTTTAGTAAGATGAATATTTAAAGTCATTTTGGATCAATTTGGGAAAACTATTGATTTTGTCTCATTTCGGCCCAGTAGACCCATTAGGCCCGTTTGAACCCATGAAGCCCAAATTGTTAAACCAGATGTCTTGAAGCCTAAATCTAGTATTCTTAGGCCCAATTCGTTAATATGGAAGCCCAAAGAAGGAGTCCAAATTCAATCAGTAATTATGATGCAGTAATGATTCAGCCCTGATGTAGCATTGTGAAATCATATTCAAAGAAGGACTTCACAAGAGCAGTTTTGCAAGAAAATTCATAATTTTTGATCAAGAGCTCAGAAAAATGCAAACGAGGCACCGTTAGAAAGAGGATTCCAAGATCTTCAACCTTTATGTTTACGTCGAGACCTAATTCTGCCGTTTTGGTGGATGATTTTGCCCTTGAAATTTATGGATAAAATTGATCTTCTCCTAAATCGACTTGGAGAATGTTTTGGACGAAAATTCAGATGCTAAAGATGATGTGGAGTATTCATATTACCCATGTTGGATCCTAATTAATGAAGATAATCTAAATTTCCATTATTTTAATAATGGACATTCCTACTCCTCACCTTCATGTGCGTTGCACGTGACCCAATATGTTTAAATTAAATGAAAATTAAAATCTTAAACAAACTACTAATTTTGTTATAAAGAATCCTATTATTAGAATGGTAAAATCTAACCCGAGTGTGGGTACTTGACCCGATCGCCTGAAACCAAACTTAATCCAACCTTATTTGATAAAAAAAATCCTCCCAATCCGAAACCGAAATGACCCGAATCCTCAATGATCCGAATCTGAAACGACCTGGGCCCAAAATTACCTGAACTCGATCAAACCCGAGAGATTACCCCGAAATTACCCGAATTGAAATTAATTATATTTAAATGACCCGAATATGAAAAGAGCCGAACCCAAAAATCCGACAATTTAGAAATATTTTCGACAAAAAAGGGTATAATCA